>AWOL01S0014210.1:58162-181468 GCA_000715115.1 Nicotiana otophora
TACCAATCGAATAAATCAAGTTCGGCACAAGAAAGTTGTTTCATATCAAATTCATGTCGAACAGGTTCTCGATAGAGAAAAGTGTAAGGGCCAAATGGTTAAAACGAACCATGCCTACGTAGTTTGGCTCGAACTCTAGAACAAGATACAAACATATGTATAATGACTTATAAAGGAGAACTTCTTTTTTCAGATATCTCACACTTTGAAAAGATCTTCCTGCTTCATGATTTAAACAGGCTTAAAGGCCAACCACCATCAAAAGAATTTTTGATACAAGCGATCATAAAAAGCCTTCGGGCTAAGATGCTTTGAGTTCGAGTTCGAAACAATCACTCACTCAATTATCAAAGCCTAAGGACTATCTTACTTCGAGTTCGAGCAATCACTCACTCGAACATAAAAAGCCTACTGGCTAAGATACTTTGAGTTCGAGTTCGAAAACAATCACTCACTCAATTATTAAAGCCTAAGGGCTATCTTACTTCGAGTTCGAGCAATCACTCACTCGATCATAAAAAGCCTACGGGCTAAGATACTCTGAGTTCGAGTTCGGAACAATCACTCACTCAATTATTAAAGCCTAAAGGCTATCTTACTTTGAGTTCGAGCAATCACTCACTCAATTATTAAAGCCTAAGGGCTATCTTACTTCGAGTTCGAGCAATCACTCACTCGGTCATAAAAGGCCTACGAGCTAAGATACTTTGAGTTCGAGTTCGAAACAATCACTCACTCAATTATTAAATCCCAAGGGCTATCTTACTTCAAGTTAGAGCAATCACTCACTCGATCATAAAGAGCCTACGGGCCACGATACTTTAAGTTCGAGTTCGAATCATTCATTCGACTGCTAAGCCCACGGACCATTTTTATTTCGAGTTCGGGCAGGCACCCACTCAACCATTACGCCTATGGGCTACTTTACTTCGAGTTCGAAACGTTCACTCGACTACTAAGCCTGTGGGCTACTTTTATTTCGAGTTCGGGCAAGCACCCCACTCGACCTTTATGCCTACGGGCTACTTTACTTCGAGTTCGAAACGTTCACTCGACTACTAAGCCAGTGGGCTACTTTTATTTCAAGTTCGAGCAAACACTCACTCGACCACAAAGGCTACGAAGGCCGAATTCGATGAAATCACCTAAATCCTTATGAAAACATCTGCAAGGCATGAATGAAATCTTCACGAGGCAAGAAAGCAGAAGCAAGTTAGTAAAAGAAAAAGATATTTGTATAGATATAAAAAGATTGTTTACATGAATAAATGCAACATAGAAGCTAAGGGCTAAGCTTCTGGGTTATCATCGAGAGCGGTCTCTTCTCCACCGCCCCCCATTTTTGGACCCGCTCTTGCTACCATCATCATCATCATCATCGCCATCAGAAGCCAAGGCTTCAGCATCAGCTTCGAGTTCTTTGGCCTTTTTTATCTCTTCAGCAAGATCGAAACCTCGAGCGTGTATCTCCTCGAGGGTCTCTCTCCGAGATCGACACTTAGCAAGTTCGGCAACCCAATATGTTTGAGTGTAGGAAGTATCCGCTGCCTCTCTTGCCTCCATTTGAGCAGCCTCGACATCGGCCCGATACACAACAATGGACTCGTCCGCCATGACTTTCAATGACTCAATCTCCGCCTTGGACTCAGCAAGCCTTGTTTCAAGCTCCTCGATCTTCTTGGCCTGAGCCGAACCCTTTTGCTTGACGCTTCGAAGCTGAACATCGGCCGATGATAATTTGGCCATGATAGTTTCTTTTTCTGCGGCCAGGCGGTCTATAGGCTCCTTCCATCGATCACATTCGGCCTTGATTTGGTCGACTTCTTCTCGAAGCAACCCGATCTTTTCAACCTTTTGCTGCAGCTGAGATAACGAAGGGTTAGCTTCCACAGTTGGGTCAAACCCATACTCTAACAGGACGAGGCTCACCTGCTTATCTAGTCCGGCCTCTTCTTCATGAGCCTTAGCTAAATCTGCTTGTAGGTCCTTTATAACCTCATCCTTTTGGTCGCAAAGAAGCCGCAGAGCATCTCTCTCCCCCGAGATCTTCTGAAGCTCGACCTCACACTGACTGAGGTCGGCTCGAAACTTGCTAATGGCCTACACGGAAGGGATAAACACAAGTCAGGTTTAGAAAAGAATGAAGAAACCAAGCGCAGTAAAATCATTACCCGAGAAATGAAACATTGGGCCTCTTCTAGGAGAAGAGAAACATCACTGATATCGGAGGCATCATCGACTCTAGTAAAGAAATTCCGAAAAGGATCCCCTACACTAGAACCTCCGCCCATATCGGGGGTCTTCAATTCTCGAGCTTCCTTTAACGCCTCCTCAAAAAAGGTCGGAAGAGAAGGCAAATGACCCACTATCATGGTCCCGAGCAAATCGCTCGGGACGCTCTGGTCGAGACTCGGGGTATCGGAACCGGCCCAAACCGGTGTAGCCGTCATCGGCTCAGAAGATCTGGCGACCTCGATAGCTTTCGCATATCGGATCACCAAAGCCAAAACATCTTCTTCTTCTTCTTCTTCTCTCAGTCGTTAGACCGAGTCCATCGAAAGAGCGATTGCATTCCTCCTCACCCTTCGAGTTTTGGGCTTGGGGTCCTCTGACCGAGAGACATCTTTTCGCTTTTTATCTTTCCCCGGTTTTGGGACCGGGGACTTGGTTCCTTCCTCACCGCTCGGAGGCCTCAAAATGGCATCTTTGGTTACACACGCATGAAAGGAAGTCAGTAACGAATGGAGCATAAAGAACGTTTCGAAAAACATAGAGAAGTGACCCTTACCATGATTCTTGGCCTCCCACCTACCTTTTGCCAAATCACGCCAATCGCGTTCGGCATAAGAGTAAATCGAGGCTAACTTTCGAACCCAATCCTCGAGGTCGGGTACCGCTTGTGGCATCCAAGGGGCAACTGTATATCGAAGGAAGATATCAGATAGAATCAGAGAAAGATACGAAAAGCAACGCCTTATGAAAATCACTTACGATCGAAATTTCACTCCTCGGGGAATGACATCTTCTCTTCCGGGATAAGGTCACGGGTCCTCACCCGAATATAACGGCCCATCCAACCCCGATCCTTGTCTTCGTCGATGCTCGACATTAAAGCTTTCGATGCCCGATGATGGAGCCTGATTAGTCCTCGAAAGATTTGAGGTCGATACAATCATATGAGGTGATTTAGGGTGAAATCCAGCCTCTCGACCTTGTTGGAGAAGAAGAGAAGTAAGATTACTATGCGCCATAACGAAGGATGAATTTGACCGAGCGTGACCTGATATCTTCTGCAAAAATCAATGATCACTGGGTCGACGGGGCCCAACTTGAAGGGGTAAGTATAAACACTTAAACCCCCCTCCACATGAGTGATGATACTCTCTTCGGAAGAGGGAATTTGCAACACAACCTCGGGACCCCAGTTGAAGTCTTTCCTCACAGCCTCGAAATGGCCCTCTGTTATCGAGCACATGTACATCGACACATGCTCACATCGACCCAGAACTGACGAAGAATTTTCAACCTTAAAATTGATCTTTAGAGTACACGGGCCAGGAACATACTCGTGGGGATGCGGCTCCACCGGCGCCTTGTCATCGGACGGCCGAGAAGAGGAAGCTTTATCCTTCTGAGGTACGATTTTTGAAGTTTTTGCCATTGATATAAGATAAAGAAAAGCAAAGGAAGATGAAAGGTTGATGGTGCCAAACGCTGGTGAAGGTGGCTCTACAAGCGGCGAAATAGAGGCAGAAAGAGTAAGAAAATTTGGAAGATTGAAGATGTAAAAGTGGTAAATAATAAATGGAGGAGTTATTTATAGGTTTATACCGTGGCAGTTCAGTATCAGCGGTGGCCGACCACCGTATGACATGCATTAAATACCTTGAAAGACTAAATCGACGGGACAGCTATCACGTACGTCATGATCGAGCCCTGTGAAAACGTCAGCTTATAACCCGATCGAGCCGTTGAAAATCATATCACTTCTTACCACATTCTTCCTGAGAAATGAGGGGACTATCTGTATACGGTCGAAATAGATTCCGGCCCTTGTACATTTGATCAAGTTTGAATGGTAAGCGATCGAAGTGAGACTTCGAGATGAGTTCCGAATATAGTACAAACAAGCTTCGAGCTCCAAGACCGATCGAGGAGTCGGCTCGGTATCATTATCGAGCTCATGACCAAATTGAACCGCAAGGCAACGTGAAGGTAGTCGGAGACGCACAGACCGACTGACACTCACCCCGAATGTCGAACTCGAACCAAGGCCGAGGGCTCGACCCAATACCGAGCTCGAGCTAGTATCGAGCTCGCAGACAAGAGTCGTTGCAACCGCACTAGGGGAGAGAATGTTGTCGGGAATCGAGGAAGAGACAATTCATCATGGGTTCTCCACTATATATTTTTTATTATAAATAAATTAAGATCCCTCTACTATAAAAGGGAGAATCCTTGTAAGCACACAAAAAGGTGGACACATTGTAAGAAAAGACTACTTCTCTTATTGAAGAATAAATCTCTTGAGCATGTTTTATTCAACACACTCACTCTTCTTGTTCAATAATTTATCTCCCGTTTTTATAGCCAAGAATCTAAACATTTTCACTTCTACGTGCGATTTATGTCAAGTTATATCACATATTCTTAGAACTATTATAAATTCAACTATATCCGATTTTTCGGGTAAACATATGTATAACTAATACAAATATTAATTATACACAGATTGAAAAATATACCAAACAAGATATTAGTAATGCTTCTTGCTAATACTTGCATTATTTTTTCTAATATCTCCTACCAAACCGCCCCTTAACAGACATATCGCAAGTTATGCTCTTTCTACTTGATCAAAGCCTGAAGTGCAAGAAAATTTGCTCATTTGCCAAAACCTCATGAAAGGCTGTGCTGAAAAATATACAAATAATATCTATTGATTTATAGAATTGTGGATAATAGACGTCACCGGAGAACTAGGACCATATTTAATTTGTGTCATACTGAATTCATGGACCATAGTCCTAATATTTTATTTGAAAATTCTATACTTGTATAGTTTATTAAATTAAAAAAAAATAATTGAATTATTGTACCTTATCTATCATTGTTCCCTTTATTCGGCTCACATTGACCAATTTCAAATAACAAGACCAATATAAAACAATATTGACCAATATAACAAGACCTAAATTTCAAATAACGGGTCACATTGACCAATATAAAACGTACAACTTACTAACGAGTGCTTGGACATTTAAAGTACAAAATTTAGAATAAATTTATGGATGGTTATTTAACTTTATGTTCATTATGCAAAAGTCATTTTTATTTTTTTTTATTACGTAAAAATCATTCACTTTGTGTTCATTACCCAAAAGTCATTTTTCTTTCTTTTATTACACAAATATTATTTTACTTTGCTATATTTATCACAAAGTCACCTTGGCCAGATTTTATAATACCTTTACTTGAAAAATCTATTATGTCTTTGACATTAATCCTCTCATTTATGTAATACCTTCTAAATTATATACTATATAATATATTTTTACCTAGGTATTTTACTTATAATTAAAATAACTTTAATTTATTTTATTTATTATTTTTATAATATATTCATACATTTAATTTTTTTCATGAAACTCAATTTGTTTAATCATATTCAAACACGAACATTAAATATAAAAATGATAAAAAATATTTATTTTTTAATATTTATTTAAAATAATAAAAACATATTTTTTAACAAATGATATTTTTTATAGTCAATAAAAATTTTAAAAAAAGTTTCAAAGATATTTGTGTTTAATATTAAGTTTTTTAAAGCTTTATCCGTTAATATTATTTATTTGAAAGTATTAATCTAATGTGTCATTTTGCTAGATATGGGTATTTTATTTATTAAAATAATGGGCATCGCTTGGGTGATAAATCAATGAGCTTTGATTTTCTTAATTTTTATTAAATATATTTTGTTAATCATGATTAAGAATGTGAACTTGATGTTCATGGTAATGTTATTGACAAATTTAATAATGTTACTTATATATCTTGAAAATTAATATTAAGAAAAAATTAAATGTACAAATATATTACATAAATGGGAGGACATAATAGACTTTTCAGGTGAAAGATTTGTGAAATCTTGTCAAAGTGATTATTGTGATAACTAGAGCATAGTAAAATAATTTTTGTGTAACAGAAGAAAGAAAAGTGACTTTTGGGTAATGAACACAAAGTTGAATGACTTTTACGTAACAAAAAAAAAGAAAAGTGACTTTCGGGTAATGAATAAAAAGTTGAATGACCACCCATAAAATTTACTCCAAAATTTACATACTGCCTTATACAAGGAAAAAATTGGCATTCAATACTTATGTACTGACAATTTCAGATAACTCTATATACAAAGAGATATCTGCAGGTAACTCTTTATAAAAAGTGAGATTTGCTATCTTGAAAATAAAATAAAATATCTAATATAACATATAAGAATAATATAATAGTATAAAAATTCTTTACACGTTCATCTATATAAATTAAACTCATCCAGATTATTTGCAATATATATATATGTTCACATAAACAAATACTATTTAATCAAATTTAAGCAAATGGTACATTGAAAGGACCAAAGGAAGTACAAAAAAGAAAGTCAAAATAAAAAAGCGCAAAGGCTGGATAGTTGAGAAAAACGAAAAAGATTGATTAAAACGAAAAGAAAAGGGAACAGACACGATCACGACTTTGAATTTGAAGTTTGAATTTGAAATTATTGTCTTATGAATTGGTTATCATTTGTGTAGCCAGTTTTATAGTGTGTCTTACGGTGCTTTTGGTAAAGAAGAGTGTGTGTGTGTATATATATGTGTGTGTGTGTGTGTGTAAATAAAATGGCTGACATACCCTTACAGCTATTTATAAAAGTATAAATTTAAAAATATTTTTTTAACAAGAAAAATGATGAATGACACAAGTGAAATGAAGAGGGATATAGGAGTCTTATTTGGGAAAGAGAATTTCAAGAATTACAAAAAAAATTAGGAATAAAATAGTAAAATATGTAGCTACTAATATTAAATTTCTTGATTTGATATAAATTCCGAGTGTGAGCAAATATTTACAGTGAAGAAAACAATCCTACTATTGTACTGTAGCACAGTATCAAGATGATTGAAACTTTTTTGGTCGTCTTATCATGTTTAAAGCTTTTACATGCGACAAAACTGGCCCATGGCATGTCTAGGATGATTTTACTTTAGCTTTATAACTTACTTTTGCCCCCCCAAAAAAAAAGAGACCATCTTCAAAAAATTTATAAAACACATCTGGAAAACCAGTGTCACTATATTTCACTTTAGCCACACAAGAAAAAAAAGGAAAAAAGTAATTACAAATAAAAGACACAAACAGAAATGAATGTGGTCCATTTTGACATAGTCCAACTAATTGAAAAGGTGCATAACCTTATAATATAAAAAACCTAGCAATGTTGGCTATTGGCTTTATTTCATTCAAAATTGAAACATACGAGTGGGAACTTACCAGAAATTTGAATGAAATGCTTTTACTGCAAGTGTATCTAACAATTAAGAATAATTTGATAGACCTTTCTCTAGGTCTACCTTTGTGACACTTAGTTCTCTTGTGGTTTGAGATATTACATTTGCCAATCTTATATTGATATTTTTGAAGTTAAACTAGTACACTATTCAGAAGTATATATTTTGTAACATAAATCTCAGTGTGAAAAAAAAAAAGAAAAAAGAAAGAAGAGGTTGCCATATTGGAATATTTTGTGGCAGAGAGGGTAGTTAAATCAAGTTCTCAAATAGCAAACATATGATAATTGGGAAGTTAAGATCTGATTAATTGTCAAATTCATGAGAAGGTGGCCTTTCCATATTAAACACAATAACATATTCCAATTCAAGCTGAAGAAAACTTTCTGATGATAAAAAAGAAAAACAGGACAGAAACGCGGAATGTAATATTCAGTTGTCTTAGCTCTACTACCCGCACCGTCTACCGCGGTAAATACTTTATCTGCACCCGATATTTACACCAAACCAAGAACTTTACTCGTAGCACAGTTAAAATGCAGGAAGACCATAAGAAGAAACAGGTTGTAAAACGGAGATCAGTAGAAAAACATTCTCTGCTGCAATGAACAGTCTTTCCTGTACCACACTGTTATGCTAGATAGACATTTTTTTTCGCTTAGTAACAGAACAAGAAAAAAAACACCTGCAATGATTTTTACTCGAATTAAAAAGGATCAAACATAGAAGACATTAGTGAGATAAACTGTGCAATGGAAAATACATAGCCCTCGACAACCGGCATGCCATTAATATATAACAACCCAAAAATGAACAGAGAAATTCAAAGTGAGAGCTATGGTTAATCATTTACAACAAATTTGGACTCAAGCTGTCATCCAACAATGGATGTCAAGAATAAATGTAATACAGAATGCTCACTCTAATACTCCATTCGACATATATATACCTAAATAACTTGTGACTTAAAGAACAAGAACAAAATCATTAAATTATTAAGGAAGAACAGACCTGTAAACTAAACAAATGCTCACTGTATTTATGAATTAGGAGAAGCAATATATGCAGGAAACACTTCATGTACCAGCCAATTTATTGATATTACACTCTCGCAAAAATACCTGATCATAGTCAACAAATTTTGACCAGTAGTCTCGGAACTTGGGAATGCTTATCTCAAGCCATGGTTTCAAGTTTCCATTGTAATGTATGACTGCTGCCCGTTGAATGTCCTTCTGGCTAACATTTGGATTGTAGCCAAGCCCAAGAACATGCCACGATCGGTCAAGGGCATATGTACGCTTCCAAAAGGTTATCAAACCAGGTGGTAGGGTCCCCAACTTCCAAAGTTGTCTATCATGATTCTGTGCAGAGAAAGGTTCATTAAATTTCACGCCTAATTTTAACAACATTATTATGCATGAAAAAAGCTGGTATAACACCTTTAGGAAGAAAACCAGATAAACATGACAAGTCATGTCTATTCAATCATCCAGAACATAGTGAGGCTACAACATCACTACCTAATCTAATTGGAGGAACACTGGAGCAACATGATAGGACAGGACACATGGCAATTCTTAATCATATAGAAGTTAGGCCAAAATTTCACTTCCTAATCTAGACTGAGCTATTACCTGCCCAGTTTTTATTAGTCTATTGGATTGGCAGATGCCAAAGAATTTACTCAATTGTCCTCAACTTTTACACATTACCCATTTTATTCTAACTTATTACATCCCCGTATAAAAACCAAACCAATTAATGGCTCAGACATCATCTCAAACAAAAATATCTCGAATGTGATTGAACATGGTCTTTCCTTGGTTGGTTGAGGTGGGAGGTAAGGACTCAAATGTGAAAGTGACCTATTTACTGGGAAAGAGAAACTGCCCTGAGAGAGAAAAGATTTGATACTTGACAAAATAATGACAGTGGGTTTCGATTATGACTAAGCAGAGCACATGAAATTATATAAATATAAAATGATGCTACTTTAACATACAAATCCAGACATAAACCACGGGGAAGAATTTATCTCATACCAGGTTTTGCCATGAGTGGTACACCTCTGTGATGTTTTGCCGCCTCCACTCATTTAGATCAAAAATGTTCATTCCAAATGCCCAACCACAAGCACGGGGATCAAAATGTTTGGAGATCAGAGGATTTGAGAAGTTGAGGTAGCGGTCAAACCGATGAAAGCTTTCTCCACAAGTCTCAACCACCCCAATCACCTTACCCTTAAGATCAAGGGACCATAGGCCACTAAGATCCTTTTGCACAACAATATCATCATCCAAGAAGAGAACTTTATCCAGCTTTGGGAAGATCTCCGGCAAGTAAAAACGTAAATGATTCATGATTGAAAGGTACTTTGGATTCCTAAACTTCACATTCGGATCAGAATCAGCACGGCTCCTGAAGTAATAATCTATCATAGACTGAGAAGCCAATTGCTTCAGAACTGGACTGTAACTTGAATTTAGCCAGGTAAATTCCTCAACATTTTGGACATCTACTGTAGCATGCAGCGGTGGATTTGCTAAAAACCACATTCTCATTGCAGCAAAATTGAGCCTGTCTGTTACTATATGGAAAACGTGCTTTGAAGGATCCTGCCACCACATGCAGAAAAAGTTATAGATAAAGTTTTATTCCAATTTATTGGATGTCCCTGAAGAGAGACACAAGGTAGAGATATTGTAACTCAAACAGGCAGATGGGCATATTTTCTCCATAATCAAAGAGGAAAAGAATTGGAAAAGATAAAGTGAATTATGTTGTTCTGAGCCAGCTGCAATCTCAATATAAATGAAAGTTTCAGATAATAGATCATTTACCTTTGCATGGGAAACAGTTGAGTTTATGACGACCGCAGCTGCTAAAATGTTGTCCGAGAAGAGAGCATAGTGATACAGCTTGGGATCTTCTAAATTCTCTTGATTTGGAAATTGCTGTTGGGAAGAATTTAACTTGAAATACTCTGTTGAAAGGCGCAAAGGAAGACAATGAAGACCCTTAGGCAGTGTCTTAGCAGTTAAGTGTGTTAAGTACAATGTTTGCTTTTTGTGGACACGAAGCTGCTCTTCTGCTGAGTGAAGCATGGCACGAAGCTTCTTTACAATAGTAGCACAATCATCTTGAATTTGCTTCCCTTTGGCCAATGTTTGCTCCATTGCCTTCAACTTCTCATAGGAACTACATAAAGAAATCACATTTGTATTGGAAGATAAATCAATAACATGGACCAAGCTTGTAGACATTATACAGTGAATGGCAAAATAACTGGAGAATCAGGAGTCAGGACCACCTGAAAGCCATTTTGAATACAGAAGATGAACTTAATCGTCTAAAAGAAGACTTACTTCCTTGGCAGCTCAGAATCCTTAGTGGCCTCACCAAGTGCTCGCTGTACTTCTTTAATCCGCAAGCGAAGTTCTCTAATGAAGTGGGGGTTGTTTCGTGTTGCTGAGAGTGAAAGGTAGACCTTCCCCCTAATGAGCTGATCTTTAAGCTGGCGAACACGAGCATCAGGAGGAACCACTTGTGCATTCTGCTCTTCACCTTTGCCCCTTGCCGTCTCTCCCGATACAACTCTACCACTGGTTTGAACAGTGCGTTGATCCTGCCTTATTTCCTAGCAACCAACCAAAACATAAGCAAGTTCAGCTCATGTATAAGGGTCACTTATCATCTAGGAATCCTGAGGCAATTATTGCATATTTACTAATAATGTGTAATCCACCAAAATCATATTATTTTTGATAGAATATAGCACATTGTCCCTTATCACACAATCATACATTAACTTGGTAGGGATCAGCTATATATGAATCTTGTGTATCGTATCTTTTGTATTCAAATCCACTCTTTCCACCACTAAAAAATTTGTCTGGCAAATTATTAAATATCTAAAACTAGAAATTATCCAAATTCCATACATATCCCACACGGACATACGGGTCTCTAATCAGAATGAAAACATCCATTAAACAAGCATGCTTAATCCTGAAGCTAGGTGTAGCTCAAACAGGGCGCTTCACCATGCTTAGGTGGCCCTACAGACCACAGTGCTGGTATCAAATCGCTAAGGCATGTGTCTCATCATCCATTGGCTATATTGAAAAGAGAGACAATGAACAATAAATATAACATGCAAAATAGATATGTTAATCTTTATGGAGATGATATGAACGAATTAGTTACTAATTAGGAAAAGCGTTCAGGAATTTAATTATGTTTTAAAGTCACTTAACCTGAATTAGAAACTTAAAACTGTATTTTGCATTTAACTCAAACTTTAAATTGGTTTTTGAATTTAAAAATACATGTTTTCGTTTAATATATTTCATTTAATTGCAGTTATAAATGTTTTTCTATAGTTTTTCCTTTAGGTTACTCACATATTTTTTCTTCATTGTGCCTTTCTTTATTAAAGCTTATGCTTTGATTGCGTTTTGTGCAAAAAGCCAATAAACCTGTACGCTTTTCGCCTTTGGCAACACAGCGACAAACACCAAACTTAATGTACGTATAATAACAACTCCTTAATCCAACATTTTTGGTATTAATCCAACATTTTTGTATTGGCTTTCCTTTCATTTTGTTGTTCTATTCTTAGTCAAATATGCAGTGACCAAGAGATCTTAGAACTTTCGAAGAAACTTTCTTTCATGTATGTCATTTTAAGTTTACCTCGTCCCCTTCAATCACATTTCATATTTTCACACCTACGCCGGTACAGATGAAATCTAGTAGGATATCATCAAATACAACCTTGTCTCATTTTATTCTCTATTTGCACCATATATCAAATGTGATAATTTCGAATATTGTTCCATCTTGTATGACAGCACGTATGTCTTAACATCTGCATTTTACGACATTCATCTTCTGCTGCATACTAGGCTATAGCAGCCCAACTTCACTCCCACATAATTTTGTTGGTCTCACAATTGTTCAATACAACTTGGTGTTCACTTTGTTAAGAAGCTTTCTATTGCATAACACTCCACTAGGACTCCTACATTTCAGCAATCTTATTTTAATTCTTCTTCTTTTATATAGACATCCAATTTAAGTTCAATGTGTTGCATACTTGCATCTTCTTCTATTGATACTTAAGCACAGAAATCCCGTCTAAATTCACCACCATTCTTCTTATAGAGCATAAACTTACAAAATTTGCACGGCATATATTTTGCCTTAATTTTACTTATCCTATATGCAGAAGACCAAGAAGAACAAAAGATTCTAAGATAAAGTGCACTATATAGATCGAATCCTCAGATTCAGACAGTAAAGAGACTTTTTTTTGAAGGACAAGAGAACTATTATGATGTCAGTGTCAACATATGAATTTTTGAAACAAAGAACAGCAAATACCACAAAACATTCAAATAGCTGCACATTGGCAATTCAGATAGTCATGCTGAAGCAGAAAGTATACAAGGTAATTACGATTTTCGCAGATGTGGTATCTGAGGTGTGGCTAGAATCTGTTGGACTTGCCTTCTTCTTTGAGCTGGTTTTTGTTGCTCTGCTTTCACTTTTCCCAGCTGATACAAGTTCCAGTGAAGTTTTGTCCATTTGATGTGGTTCATGCAAGCTATCAGTAACCTGACTTATGTGATTTCCAATCATAGCCACTTCTATTCCATCGTTGCTGTTTCCAGTGGCAGCTTGATGTTTCATTGATTCTGCTAAATGAAGATCATATATTCTAGATAATCAATTCAAAAACTATGGAAGCAACGTGAAACCTGATCAAGTTGACTTCATGCTAAACCTCTAAGTTCAAAATACAGAGAGACATAAATGAACAGAAACCTTCAGTTAGTTGTCTTGCTTTACGAGCATCCTCGCTGCTTAAAGTGTCTGAGGTATTGGAAAGGGAAAGGCTTGAATTTTCTGAATATACGTCGCCCGGTGGTTCTCTGAGCAATGTGGATGACTCCTACCAGTATTAGCACACATGGAAAGTTAAGAACTGGCAATCGTATTGGTCAATCAAAGAGGAACGAGAAATCCTCAATTAGAATTACAATTGATACCTGAGGCAGCAAATTTAGAGGCCGGACGTCACCACCAAGTGTCTGCATCATGGAATCAGAAATTGTAACGAAAATTTTCCATATTTACACAACCAGGTCACTTAATAGGTGTTAGAAATCTGGCAAAAAAGGGTAACTAACTTGATATCACAGGTTAGACGCTTAATTAGTTTGTTCAGTTGGAATTTTCTTACCACTGTAAATAATGTTGACAATTTTTTGGACTTGGTTAGCTCCCTAATCATAGCATAGACACTCTTGTAGTGGAGCTAACAAGTTTAACTCTTTTTTGTAATTTTGCATCTTTCTGATGCTCTATCAATGATATTAACTTACTTCGTCAACAACTTGCTATCACAGGTTAAAATTTCCAAAACAATAACAAGAAAAATCTTTACACTGCCGGCGCATATAACTTAAATCCTTATGTGTTTGAAGAAAGATGTCGAAAGCATGAAAACAACGAAGTGGATAAAAACCAAATTGGACTTACAAAGGTGGACAGATCTTCAATGAACTCAGTCCTTGCTGCATAAACAATCACAGAATCCCAATACATCAAACAATATCCTTGAATTTTAAAAAAAAAATAAAAAAAATAGCCATTTTACAGAATAATTAAGGGAGCTTACATGAAGGAGGAGTAAAATAAGAGGCAAGAGTGTCAGTGTAGAGAACAATAGGGGCAAAAACAGTCACTAGCAATAAGAACAATACTGGCTTCCTCATTTTTATCTTCATCTCTACAGTACAAGCACCCCTTAATTCCTTCTCAACTTAGCAGCAAATCTTCAGATCTCATTCAGCACAAATATCAATACTAAAATCCGTACTCAATTGAACCTAAATAAAATGTATGAATTAAAGTAAATTAAACACCCACTTGGGGAAATTAAAGCAAATACTTTAACAGCAAACTCAATTTCAGCATAAATCTCTATGGATTGTTGTAGAATGTATGGTTACAGTACACATACAACACTGCAAGTAGAACCAATTTATAAAATGGCATCAAAAAATGGTGGAATTAAAGAAAAGAGGAGTGCCATGAAATTAGCCTTCAAAAGCCAGAATTTGGCTGAATTTGGCTATGGTGTCTGCAGAGAGAGAGAGAGAGAGAGAGAGAGAGAAGGGTGTCGGTAAGCGCAATGATGTGATCCGAAGAGCAATGATAGTGGTACTCGTAAAAAATGATAAATGAGAATTAAATACTGGAGTAGATAAATAATTAAATTTACCTCACTTTATTCTACACAATTTAATTAAATTTAATTTAATATTGAAGTATTACATCCGTCTTAAATTATCGTCATTTTTCTTTTTTACCGTTCTTAAGAAACATAGATTAAAAAGGATTTGGCTATTTTACTCTTATTTATATTTTAAGATATAATTTATTTTTATTAAATATTTATTTTATTTATATGTCATCTACATCTTCAAGAACAATTATTACTAAGGTAAAACGAGAAAAAAATAATTAATTTTATTTTGAACTTCTAAAATAATAAATAATTTAAAATAACTATTTTTAGAAAACACGATAGATAATTTGAGACAAATGGTGTAGAAATGACACCAAATAGCCACTCTAAAGAACTGTTATTTAGGAATTAGTCAATGTATACTAAATTTTAATTTTTCGATTCAAATTTTTAGGACAAAAATATTTTAAATTGTTCTAAATTTAATATACTTGCTCCACGGATGGAGTATATTGCTAAATAGTGGAGTGGTTTCTGTGATGGATATGATTTTGAACAAGCTGTCACCGTCCACACAACATTATACCCTTGTCTTTGTTGATGCATTGGTTATTTCATGATTTATTATAGTAGTAAAAAATAAGTAGGAAGAATTTCTTTCCAACCCCCCATGTTATACAAACTTTTTAAATTACCCATATAGTGAAGGGAAAAGCCCAAGAAGCCTCTTATGTACACTTAGGGCTTGTTTGATATCATAAATAAGGTATAATTAATTTCGAAATTAAATTTGAAATGAGTTTATTTTATATTTGGTTGGGATAAAATCGCGGTATAATTAATCCCGAAATTAGTTATCTCAGGATTGTAATATTATTTTTATCCCTATGGGAGGGTGGGATAATCAATCCTGGGATAACCTGTTTCCCAGCCAAACGACCTCTTACGATCATTTGGTAGGAGAACAAGTTATCCCGAGATTATAGTGACGAGATTATAATATGGGGATTAACTAGTGATGGGATTATTTAGTAGATATATTTTTATTGAGAGATATTTGGTGCATTGGACTAAAAATAAAATATATGGGGTGTAATATAAAAATATGCTTGGTGTGTACAAGATAGATTGGGATAAATTTTTATTTTCAATTTTAACCTTGACTTTTGTAAAGAATTTTGCGGGAAGAGCCTTGAAAAATAGTATCTTTGTTATCGTAGTATTTTATTCTTGGATTAAATAATCTCGGGCTTATTATCTCACCCTCATGTGAGATAGAATAATTAATAACATTATATGGTATAAATTAATCTCAGGATTATATTAATGTTAATTCTCCTCATTTAAACAACCAAAACTTAGATACGAATTATGTATGCATCATTGAGTGCTCATATACCCCTCCGTTCACTTTTACTTGTCACATTTTGACTTTTCACGCTCCTTAAGAAATAATAAATGAAGTGTATAATTTACCATGATATCCACATTAATTGATGTATATTTTTAATGGTTTTGAGAAAATAATTTAAAATGAGTAATTAATGTTGTGGGTATAACAGAAATGGCAAGGCTTGCTTGTTTCCTGGAGTACTCTCGCATATGTCTATCTATGTCATAGTTGCTTGGAAGGAAGGTCTTAGATGTACCTTGGGCATGTAAGAGATTTTCTTTCCTCTATCTATGTCATACTTGGGATTCACTAACAGCCAATTCCAAGTAGATTCTCCCTTCCTTCGTTCCATTTCGTTTCGCTCGTTTTCTCTTTTCTTTTGTCTAAAAAGAAAATTGTCTTCTCTTGATATATTAAAAGTAACAAGTAAAAGTGAATATCTATTTTTAAAATATAGGACAATTAAAAGTGAACGGAGGGGATAGTATTTTGTGGAGGAAAGAGTGTTACATACGTTCAAAAATAGAGATCTAGCCTGATTTTCGAGATAGAGACTAAGGATATTCCTCCACTAATTGCCGCAATCATATATTACAAATTAAAGGGGGGTAAAAATTGCTTAATGAAGAAGACAAATCCCCAATATATTTTTATTTTTTTGGCTGATTTGAGTCGAAGAAATGTGAAAGTTTGTAGATCAAGGATAAGAGATATTCAAGAAATCTAGTTGATCCTCGTAAAAATGTCAAATAAAATGGATCATTTTCCAATTTCCCTCGAAATAAGTCAAAAAATGACATTTGGTAATCGCAGTGTTTTATTAATATTGTTGTTATTGTAGTATAGTAATAGTAACATTAACTAAAACAAGCCTCAAGTACTTACAGCTCTTCAAACCCCAAGTGCAATTATTAACTTGGAATTCTCTTAAACAAATTTACGTACACTTATAGAAGAATAAAAGAAGAACGAGTTAATAACCAATCTGCCTAATGAGAAATGAATATAAAAGAACAAAAAAGAGATGTTATCCCTTCTTCTTACTCTTTTTTTTTTGAATGAGTTATCCAATACCCTTGACCTGACTAATTAAAATTTATACTAGATAATTTATTTATGAATAAATCATTTCATACCAAAAAAAAATTCAGTTTCAGGACTTGAATTTGAAATTTCAGTAAAGGATGAAAGTATCATAACCATCACACTTCCAGGGGCGGATCTAGCATAAGCTTATGGTTTCTGTCAACTCAGTAATTTTTACCCAAACTCTGTATTTGTATTAAAAAATTTATTAAATATCCATAAATATTTGACTGTGAACCCAATTATATTATTGTACATATAACTCGAGGTAGTTGTAAAAATCCATAAACTTCGAATCATCAATCAGCCTCTACACACTTCCCTTTTTTTTCAAGGGTTTCATAATTGGAATTTTAACTCCTTTAACATAATGGGATTAGTCCTTTGGTGTTGCTTTGTTATGCGTCATTCATGGTGCTATGTTACCGTAGAAATTTTTTTATGAAAGAAGGTGTATTTTTAACTCAACTCAAGGCGAAGAAACTTATTCAATGGTCACCGCTAACCGCTTTGAAGAGATGCTACCCCTACCAATTGCTCGCCTACGACAATGGCGAAAGAAAATGCACAATCTGTCTGATGAAATCGAGAAATTTAAATAGCTTCAAGTCTTGCCAATAATATTAACAGTGTTGCCCGAAGTACTCCAATTAAGTTCCATTTTTGGGGTCAACAAGTTGTTGATCATCCACTTGGAATTTCAATTGCTCGTCTTCAATTTTATTAATCACTTTCAGCTGATGAACATCAGACGACTGATCTGCAGCACCCATAGTCGATAGATTCTCCACGTAAAATTCATCGAGATCGAGGTCGAGGTCGAGGAGTGCATTATTATCATAAAAATGACAAGATGAATTGGATGTAATAGTAGTGGCAATGTCTCTGTAGCTGTTTGTGGGAATTAAAAGAGTGTCCTGATCATCAAAATCGTACGAGGTGGAGCATACTCCAGTGCATGCAAATGTACTATCCAAGCATAATTCATCAATTTCTGCTCTGAAATTAACATCTTCGCCTTTTTTAAGCCATGGAAAGTCGAAAACTCTAATTTCTCCTTTTTCATTATCATCATATTCTGTTTCTATAATATTCTTCTGGCCTCCAGGATCGTTACTATTCGTCATGTTCTCCAATTTGTAGCTAATTCCAACACCATTATCGTCATTATCTGTCGTCAACGTCGTCATCACTTGCCTCTTCTTCATCTCTTTCTTCTCGTGATCCCATGTTTCTCTTTCTCTCTTTCTCTTCTCCGCCATCTCCATTTCTCCTATCGCGCCCCTTCTACAAAATGCGGACAAATTATTCAGATCAATATAGTATTAATGAAAGAAGAATGAATTAATGATAATAGTAATATTTTGGGGGACTTTGAGATCTTTCTTCAGAATACGCTAAGGCGATAATCAAAAGGGCAGTGTCAGCAACTGGTTCCTACATATGGAACGGCAGCTCCCTAAAATACGCATTGCAAAAAGTTTAATTTGTTATAACCTGACATGACACATTCCCGTGACTATCCAAAATTTCTTTCTTTTTCCCCTCCTTAAATTGCTCTTTTCCCTCACTCCATACATATTTGAGAGAGGAACTCTTGTTCACTACATACTTTTATCCTCCCCTCATTTTTTTAAAAAAATAAATTAATTAAAGGAGGACAGTTGAAACCGAATTTCACGCTTCTTCAATACTCCGACTTTGAGAGAGTACACATAATTTTTCGTAAGCCATGTCAATATCTAAGGAAATTAAATGAATAAATATATAGAATAACAAGCCGTGTCTTTTTTATATTTATATCCAATATTTTCATTTTGCTTATATATTATCTATATATACATATATAGTGTAGTAAAAAAGTTTGATGAAAACGTGTCACGTGACACGGCTTGGGGCAAGGTGTTTCCGTCCCTGTCTCAACTTATAATCAAATGTACGCTACATTTGCAAAACAAATCTTAGTGTCGTTGTCAGTCTTTTATTCTTGTTAATTATCATATCTCGGTGCTACGTTATTATTCCACTGTTATTACCGCGAATATTATTTCTGCGGAGGTTTATTCCCAACAAAATTAAACTTTTTTTGTTAGCATTAATATTCATTTCAACTTTGTTTGAGTTATTACATTTACTTATCAAACGTACCCTACATTTGCAAAGGCTATTTATGCATGCGAAATTTGTTTTGCACTCTCTCTTTTCCATGAAATCTTGTTGGATTATTCCACTTCACTCTTCTTCTTCTTCTTCCCGTTCCTTTTCCTCACTCTTCTTCTTCTTCCCGTTCCTTTTCCTCATCTAATACAGCGGCGGAGTCATGTTTATTAAAGGGATTCAAATGAATCCTTTTTGCCGAAAATTTGTAACGTGTATATGGGTGACAATTTTGATGGGTCCATCCCATGTATAAGGAAGACATCTTCCTTTGAGTTTTGAAATGTCAAGCCAACCAAAGGAACAGTAAGGAAGATTTTATGGCAAATATTTTGTTGGTTTCATATTGAATATTTGACTCTTGTCAAACTCATGACATCATTGATAATATCAATGAAGCAATCCTAAATACTATAAATAAGTGTCTTGCTCTCATTGTAAAATACACCAACAAAGAGAGAAAGAAAGAGTGAGGTTAGAAAAATTTCATAATTTTTGTGCTAATTTCAGATTTTATAGAAAAATATAGTATTTTCTTATGAAATTGATTCCTATAATTTTTGTTGACTGTATCGAATTATTTTGGCTAGATTCGAGCCATTCAGAGTTGGAAAATCGAGGAAAAGGCATACTACTTGATTAAATTGGAGCAACTCGAGGTAAATGACTTGTCTAACCTTGTGTGGGGGGAAATTTTCCCTAGGATTGGTATCGATGTGATAATTACAATGTGTTGAAAGTCGTGTACACGAGGTGACAAGTGTGTACACGGGCTAAATATGGAAGATTATGTCTTTAAATTGTGTAGAGCATTGTTGCATATAAGTTAAATTATTTTATTCTGTTATATTCATCATCATTAATATATTTTCGTATTTTAAATTTGCCTGACTTGTTCCTGCTAAGTGTTTTACCTGTTTAGTTAAAACTCTATTTTCTTTTGTTCTGTGCGTTACTTGAAGGATGAATTTCTTAATTTAAATATTATTAAAATGAAGTATTTTACATTAATATTTTTTTGATATTTAGACAAGGTGTTAAATTTGTGAAATATTATTTTTGCTGAATATTTTATGAGATTTTCGTACTCATTGTGATGGAGCCGTGAGCTCTTTATTATGAAAAAATATTGTTATTGATTTATTTTGGCAAATTAAAATATTTGGGCACTTGAGGTGCAAATTGTGATATTGATACGCATGTGGTGGTATAAGGTCTGAGTCTTGAAACGTATGCGGCGAGATAAGGGTGGCTTGATACGCATGGCCAATAGGGGAACTACTAGAAGTCATGCGGTGTGATAAGGATGGCTAAAACGCGGGATACTATTTCGAAAAAAATATTTTCTTTAAAATAAATTGTGAAGGCTCCCTCGGTGATATAAGAAAATGAGATATTGTGAATTTATTTATGATTTGGAACTACGAGGCGGTACCTCGGGAGTGCCTTTGTTGATATTGATTTATGGCCGCAGTTGCCTTTGATTATTATTGTGATTTTCTTAAAGTTGAAAAGAATTCTGTTTTGTTTTCACGAGGTATTATTTGCCATTATTTTGCGTAGTTAATTGGTGACATACTACTTACTTGATTTATTTCCATTGTCATTTTATTTTTATTATATTGTTAAACATTTCACCTTGTCTTTTATTATTCCAGTAGGACCTGACCTGACCTCGTCACTACTCTACCGAGCTTAGGCTTGGCACTTACTAGGTACTGTTGTAGTGTACTCATACTACGCTTCTGCACATCTTTTTGTACAGATCCAGGTACATCTTATCAGACTAGGCGTCAGTAAACTAGCTGTACGAGGAGACTTCGAGGTATATCTGCCAGCGTCCGCAGACTCCGGAGTCCCTTTCTATCTTACTATGTTGTCTTCCTTATTTTCTTTAAACTATGATGTATAGAGACACAAATAATAAATTCTTAGAAGCTTGTGACTTATTTCTACTGGATTTTGGGAGTTGTAATTATGTGAATTTGAAGATTATTTATTCCAGATTTCTATTGTTATTCAGCATTGATAGGCTTACCTAGTTTTATAGACTATGTGCCATCACGACATCCTACAGAGGTAATTTGGGATCATGACAGTACTGTAGGAGGTTGCTTGTGTTTTGGAGGATCTGATCCAATCTTGAATGGCTACACGAATACTGATATGGCAGGTGATTTTGATAATAGCAAATCTACTACAGGATACCTGTTCACTTTTTTAGGGGGAGCTATATCATGACAGTCGAAGTTGCAGAAGTGTATTTCACTCTCTACAACTCTCTACAATTGAAGCAGAGTATATAGCTGCTACTGAAGTTGGGAAGGAGATGGTTTGGCTTAAACGGTTCCTTCAAGAACTTAGATTGCATCAAAAGGAGTATATCGTCTATTGTGACAGTCAAAGTGCAATAGACCTGAGGAAAAACACCATGTATCACGCAAGGACGAATCATATCGATGTGAGATATTACTGGATTCGAGAAAGAATAGATGATGGATCTATACAGGTCAATGAGATCCATACAAGTGATAATCCTTCGGATATGCTGACCAAGGTGGTAGCAAGAGACAAGTTCGAGCTATGCAAAGAACTTGTCGGCATGAACTCTATATGAAAAACCGGAGTTACTCCCTTCAGGTGCATGAGACTGGAGGGCGAGATTTGATGGGTCCATCCCATGTGTAAGGAAGACATCTTCCTTTTGGTTTGAAATGTCAAGCCAACTAAAGAAATAGTAAGGAAGATTTTATGATAAATATTTCTTTGGTTTCACATTGAATATTTGACTCTTGCCAAACTCATAAGATCATTGATGACATCAATGAAGCAATCCTAAATACTATAAATATGTGTCTTGATTTCATTATAAAATACACCAACAAAGAGAGAAATAAAGAGTGAGGTTTCACAGATAAAGTATAAGAAAATAGTCTGTGAGAAAAATAGAGAGTGATCGATATTGTAGTGAGGTGGGAATATCAAAAGAGGGTTATTTCTTTTGAGTATTGTAGTGGTCTTAGTGGTCTTTAGAGTATTTTACTCGGACCTACAAAACACGTGATTTTTTCCCTTATTCAAAAGGGTTTTTCATGTAAAATCTTAGTGTCGTTGTCACTCTTTTATTCTTGTTAATTACCGTATCTCGGTGCTACGTGATTATTCTGCTTTTATTACTGTGAATATTATTTATGTAGGGGGTTTATTCCCAACAATTGGTATCAGAGCACATATTCTGCTCGTTCACAGAAGTACTATTCACTGTCGGTAGTACTATACTCGATGAAAACAAAAATGTCCGGAGTAAAGTACGAGGTAGAAAATTTTAACGGAGATAGCGGATTTTTAACATGGCAACGAAGTATGAGGGATCTGCTCATCCAACAAGGTTTACACAAAGTACTAGATGTTGATGCCAAAAAGCGTGATACCATGAAAGGTGAGGATTCCGCTGACTTGGATGAAAGAGATGCTAGTGCAATCAGGTTACACTTATCAGATGATGTGGTAAATAACATCTTTGATGAAAATACCACATGTGGCATTTGGACAAGGTTGGAAAGCCTATACATGTCCAAAACGCTGACAAATAAATTGTACCTGAAGAAGCAGCTATACGCCCTACACATGGGTGAAAGTACGAATTTTTTATCACATTTAAATGTGTTTAACGGACTAATCACACAGCTCGCCAACCTCGGAGTGAAAATCGAGGAAGAAGATAAAGTCATCTTGCTGTTGAACTCGTTGCCATCTTCGTACGATAATTTGGCAATAACTATCATGCACGGTAAGACTACCATTGAGTTGAAAGATGTCACATCGGCTCTTCTACTCAATGAGAAGATGAGAAAGAAGGCTGAAAATCAAGGACACGCTCTCATCACAGAAGGTAGAGGCAGGAGTTATCAAAGGAATTCAAGCAACTATGGTAGATTCAGAGCTCGTGAGAAGTCTAAGAACTGATCCAAATCAAGAGCTAGAAATTGCTACAATTGTGATCAAACATGTCACTTCAAAAAAGATTGCCCAAATCCAAGAAAGGGCAAAGGTGAAACTAGTGGCCAGAAAAGTGACGACAACACAACCGCCATGGTGCAAAACAATGATAATGTTGTCCTCTTTATAAATGAGGAAGAGGAATGCATGCACTTATGAGGTCCAGATTCAGAATGGGTGATTGATACAACATCAGCTTACTATGCCACACCGGTAAGAGATATTTTTTGCAAATATGTAGCAGGTGATTTCGGCACCGTGATAATGGGTAATACAAGTTACTCAAAGATTGCGGGGATCAATGACATTTGTATCAAGACAAATGTAGGATGCACATTTGTTCTAAAGGACGTGCGACATATACCTGATTTGTGGATGAACTTGATCTCGGGAATTGCTTTAGACCGAGATGGATACGAGAATTATTTTGCAAATCAAAAGTGGAGACTCACCAAGGGATCATTGGTGATTGCAAAGGGATTTGCTCGTGGCACGTTGTATATGAAAAATGCAGAAATATGCCAAGGTGAATTGAACGCGGCACAAGATGAGATTTTTACAGATTTGTGGCACAAAAGGATGGGTCATATGAGTGAGAAGGGATTGCAGATTCTTGTAAGGAAATCACTCATTTCTTATGCCAAAGGTACAAATGTAAAACCTTGTGACTACTGTTTATTTGATAAGCAACATAGAGTCTCATTTCACACATCGTCTGGAAAAAAATTGAATATACTTGATTTGGTATATTCTGATGTTTGTGGTCCATTGAAAATTGAATCGATGGGAGGTAACAAATATTTTGTTACTTTTATTGATAATGCTTCACGAAAATTATGGGTTTATATTTTGAAAACTAAGGATGAGGTGTTTCAAGTTTTTCAGAAGTTTCATGCTCTGGTGGAAAGGGAGACATGCCAAAAATTAAAGCGTCTCCGAAGTGACAATGAAGGTGAGTACACTTCAAGGGAATTTGAAGAGTACTGTTCGAGCCATGGGATCAGACATGAAAAGACAGTTTCTGGAACCCCACAACTGAATGGCATAGCTGAAAGGATAAACCGCACCGTTATAGAGAACTGCCTAAGTCATTCTGGGGTAAAGCAGTTCAGACAACTTGTTACCTGATCAATAGGAGTCCATCAATTCCGTTGGCGTTTGACAACCCAGAGAGAGTTTGGACCAACAAGGAGGTGTCCTACTCGCATCTGAAGGTGTTCGGTTGCAGAGCTTTTTCACATGTACCAAAGTAGCAGAGAACAAAGCTGATGATAAATCTGTTCCGTGCATATTCATCAGATATGGAGATGAAGAGTTCGAATACAGATTGCGGGATCTTGTAAAGAAGAAGATCATCAGAAGCATAGATGTAGTCTTCCTAGAAAGTGAAGTTGGAACTGGTGATGATATGCCAGAGAAGACCAAGAATGGTATAATTCCTAACCTTGTTACTATTCCTTCTACTTCTAATAATCCCACAAGTACAGAAAGTAGGCCGGCGAGGTTGTCGAGCAGGGGGAGCAACCTGGTGAAGTTATTTAGCAGGGGGAGCAACTTGATGATGATGTCGAACAAGTGGAGTACCCCACTTATGAAGAAGAACAACCTCAACCTCTGAGGAGATCATAGACGCCAAGGGTAGAGTCATGCAAGTACCCTTCTACAGAGTATCTCCTCATCAGTGATGAAGGGGAGCCAGAAAGTCTTAAGGAGGCGTTATCTCATCCAAAAAAGAACAAGTGTATGAAAGCCATGCAAGAAGAGATGGAATCTCTACAGAAAAATGGCACGTACAAGCTGGTTGAACTTCCAAAGGGTAAAAGACCACTCAAATATAAGCGGGTCTTTAAAATCAGAAAATATGAAAATGGAAAGCTGGCCAAATACAAAGCTTGATTGGCGGTTAAAGGCTTCGAACAGAAGAAAAGTATTGATTTTGACGAATTTTCTCACTTTTTGTCAAAATGACTTCTATTCGAACAATCTTAAGCTTAGCAGCTAGCCTAGATCTTGAAGTGGAGTGGTTGGACGTGAAAACTGCACTTCTTCACAGAGATTTGGAAGATGAGATCTATATGGAGTAGCTAGAAGGATTTGAAGTAGCTGAAAGGAAACACATGGTGTGCAAACTGAATAAGAGTCTTTATGGGTTGAAGTAGGCACCAAGGCAGTGATACAAAAAGTTTAACCCATTCATGAAAAGTTAAACTTTACACAAAGACATATTATGATCCACGTGTATACTTCAAAAGATTTTCTGAAAATAACTTTATTATATTGTTGTTGTATGTGGATGGCATGTTAATTGTAGGAAAAGACAAGGGGCTGATCGCAAAGTTGAATGAAGATCTGTCCAAGTCATTTGATATGAAGGACTTGGGCCCAGCACAACAAATTTTGGGTATGAAAATAGTTCGAGAGCGAACAAGCAGAAAGTTATGACTGTCTCAGGAGAAGTACATTGAACGTGTACTGGAACGCTTCAACATTAAGAATGCCTAGCCAGTCAGCACACCTCTTGCTAGTAATCTAAAGTTGAGCAAGAAGATGTGTCCTGCAACACTGGAGGAGAAAGGGAACATGGCTAGAGATCCTTATTCTTCAGCAGTCGGAAGCTTGATATATGCAATGGTATGCACCAGACCTGATATTTCTCATGCAGTTGGTGTTGTTAGCATATTCCTTGAAAATCCTGGAAAGGAACATTGGGAAGCAGTCAAGTGGATACTCAGGTACCTAAGAGGTACTTGTCATGACCCGACCAATCGTTTTAAAAGTGGTAGCCATGTTTCCCTAATTACTGCTCATTCTATACTTTATAACTGATATATGATTTGCCAGAGTAATTGGTTTAGGTCCGGAGAGATTTTAGAATAAATTGGAATACTTAGTCCCAAAGTTTAAAACTTAAGTTGAAAAGGTTGGCTGGATGTCGACCTATGTACAAACGACCCCGTAATAGGATTTTTATAATTCTAATAGCTCTGTATGGTGATTTTGGACTTAGGAGAGTATCCGAAATTTTATTTGAAAGTTCGTGGCTAAATTAGATTTAAAATGGCTAAAATATGAATTTAAGTTTGGAAGTTTAACCGGGGAGTTGACTTTTTGATATCGGGGTTGGAATCTAGTTCTGAAAATTTGCATAGCCCCGTTATGTCATTTATGACTTCTGTGCGAAATTTGAGGTCAATCGAACTTGATTTGATAGGTTTCGTCATCGAATGTAGAAGTTGGAAATTCTTAAGTTTCATTAAGCTTGAATTAGGATGTGATTGTGATTCTAACGTTATTTGATGTGATTTGAGGCTTCGACTAAGTTGGTATGATGTTTTAGGACTTATTGGTGTATTTGATTAGGGTCCCGAAGGCCTCAGGTGTGTCTATGATGATTAACGAATCATAAGTTGGACCTAAACAGTTGCTGCAAAAGCTGCTGCAATATTTCTGCTGGAAATGCAGAAAAATCGAGCCTAGAAGTCGAGCCCAAAAATCGAAGGCCAGAAATCGAGCCGAGGATCGAAGTCCAGGCTCGAGGGCCATGATCGAAGGCAAGGTTCGAGGGCCATGATCGAAGGCAGGCTCGAGGGCCATGATCGAGGCTTAGGATCGAGGCCCAGGATCGAGGGCTATGACCGAGGCTAGTGAGCGAAGGCCCAGGATCGAGGGCTATGACCGAGGCCAGGGTCGAGGGCATATCGAAGCCACAATCGATGCCCAGGATCGATGGCTGCCTTGGCAGTTTTATAAAACTGGGGATTTCGTCCTATTTGCCATTTTTTACGAATTTGAGCTTGAGTAGAAGCGATTTTTGACAAAGTTTCAAGGGAAAATATTTGGGTAAGTGATTCTAACTCGGATTTGGTCAATATACACGAATATATCATTATTTTTACCATTTAATTAGTATATTGAGATGAAAATTTGGAAAAATTTTAGAAATCTCATAGAAATAACTTTTTGAGATTTCGGTGTCGATTCAAAGTCATAAATTTGAGTGAAACTGGTATGGTTGGACTCGTAATTGAATGGGTTATCAGATTTTATGAGTTTTTCCGGATTCCGAGATGTGAGCCCCACTGGCAATTTTTGAGCTAATTTCGGATTTTATAGAAAAATATAGTATTTTCTTATGAAATTGATTCCTATAATTTTTGTTGGCTGTATCGAATTATTTTGGCTAGATTTGAGCCATTCAGAGTTGGAAAATCGAGGAAAAGACATACTACTTGATTAAATTGGAGCAACTCGAGGTAAATGACTTGTCTAACCTTGTGTGGGAGAAATTTTCCCTAGGATTGGTATTGATGTGATAATTATAATATGTTGAAAGTCGTGTACACGAGGTGACAAGTGTGTACACGGGCTAAATGTGAAAGATTATGTCTTTAAATTGTGTATAGCACTGTTGCATATAAATTAAATTGTTTTATTCTGTTATATTCATCATCATTAATATATTTTCATATTTTAAATTTGCCTGACTTGTTCCTGCTAAGTGTTTTACCTGTTTAGTTAAAACTCTGTTTTCTTTTGTTCCGTGCGTTACTTGAAGGATGAATTTCTTAATTTAAATATTATTAAAATGAAGTATTTTACATTAATGTTTTTTGTGATATTTAGAGAAGGTGTTAAATTTGTGAAATATTATTTTTGCTGAATATTTTATGAGATTTTCGTACTCATTGTGAAGGAGCCGTGAGCTCTTTATTATGAAAATATATTGTTATTGATTTATTTTGGCAAATTAAAATATTTGGGCACTTGAGGTGCAAATTGTGATATTGATACGCATGTGGTGGTATAAGGTCTGTGTGTTGATACGCATGTGGTGGTATAAGGTCTGTGTGTTGAAACACATGCGGTGAGATAAGGGTGGCTTGATACACGTGGCTAGTAGGGGAACTACTAGAAGTCATGCGGTGTGATAAGGATGGCTAAAACGCGGGATACTATTTCGAAAAAAATATTTTCTTTAAAATAAATTGTGAAGGCTCCCGCAGTGATATAAGGAAATGAGATATTGTGAATTTATTTATGATTTGGAACTACGAGGCGGTACCTCGAGAGTGCCTTTGTTGATATTGATTTATGGCCGTAGTTGCCTTTGATTATTATTGTGATTTTCTTAAAGTTGAAAAGAATTCTGTTTTGTTTGCCATTATTTTGCGTAGTTAATTGGTGACATACTAATTACTTGATTTATTTCCATTGTCATTTTATTTTTATTATATTATAAAATATTTCACCTTGTCTTTTATTTTTCCAGTAGGACCTGACCTGACCTCGTCACTACTCTACCGAGCTTAGGCTTGGCACTTACTGGGTACTGCTGTGGTGTACTCATACTACGCTTCTGCACATCTTTTTGTGTAGATCCAGGTACATCTTATCAGACTAGGCATCAGTAAACTGGCTGTACGAGGAGACTTCGAGGTATATCTGCCAGCGTCCGCAGACTCCGGAGTCCATTTCTATCTTACTATGTTGTCTTCCTTATTTGCTTTAAACTATGATGTATAGAGACATAGATAATAAATTCTTAGAAGCTTGTGACTTATTTTTACCTGATTTTGAGAGTTGTAATTATGTGAATTTGAAGATTATTTATTCCAGATTTCAATTGTTATTCAGCATTGATAGACTTACCTAGTTTTAGAGAATAGGTGCCATCACGACATCCTACAGAGGTAATTTGGGGTCATGACAGTACTGTAGGAGGTTGCTTGTGTTTTGGAGGATCTGATCCAATCTTGAAGGGCTACACGGATGCTGATATGGTAGGTGATCTTGATAATCGTAAATCTACTACAGGATACCTGTTCACTTTTTAGGGAGAGCTATATCATGACAGTCGAAGTTGCAGAAGTGTGTTGCAGTCTCTACAACTCTCTACAATTAAAGCAGAGTATATTGCCGCTACTGAAGTTGGGAAGGAGATGGTTTGGCTGAAACAGTTCCTTCAAGAACTTGGATTGCATCAAAAGGAGTATATCGTCTATTGTGACAGTCAAAGTGCAATAGACCTGAGGAAAAATACCATGTATCACGCAAGGACAAATTATATCGATGTGAGATATCACTGGATTCGAGAAAGAATAGATGATGGATCTATACAGGTCAATGAGATCCATACAAGTGAGAATCCTTCGGATATGCTGACCAAGGTGGTAGCAAGAGACAAGTTCGAGCTATGCAAAGAACTTGTCGGCATGAACTCTATATGAAAAACTGGAGTTACCTCCTTAAGGTGCATGTGACTGGAGGGCGGGATTTGATGGGTCCATCCCATGTGTAAGGAAGACATCTTCCTTTTGGTTTTGAAATGTCAAGCCAACTAAAGGAATAGTAAGGAAGATTTTATGGCAAATATTTCTTTGGGTTCACATTGAATATTTGACTCTTGCCAAACTCATAAGATCATTGATGACATCAATGAAGCAATCCTAAACACTATAAATAGGTGTCTTGCTTTCATTGTAAAATGCACCAACAAAGAGAGAAATAAAGAGTGAGGTTTCACAGACAAAGTATAAGAAAATAGTGTGTGAGAAAAATAAAGAGTAAGCGATATTGTAGTGAGGTGGGAATATCAAAAGAGGGTTATTTCTTTTGAGTATTGTAGTGATCTTTGGAGTATTTTACTCGGACCTATAAAGTATAAAATTTCTTGCTTATAGTGATATTTGTTGCTCGTCTCGGGGCCTTGATTTTTTCTCTTATTCAAAAGGGTTTCCACGTAAAAATCTTGATGTCGTTGTCACTCTTTTATTCTTGTTAATTAGCGTATCTCGATGCTACATGATTATTCCGTTTTTATTATTGTGAATATTATTTCTATAGGGTGTTTATTCCCAACAAATTTATTTTAATATGTATCACAAATTGTTGAACCCTAAACATAAGAAAATTTATATTTTTTTAATTCTCCTAATGAAATTCCGGTTTCCACTAGGCATCTAATATATTGTGCTTTTTCTTTTTTCCCCCTTTCTCATATCTTGTATATGTGGCCAAATTAAGCAAGGGTTCACTATCTTGTATATCTAGCCATATTAAGCAAGGGTTCACTATAATTTATATATATATATATATATATATTTCTCCTTTATTCTCCTTTTGCGATCTGGATAAGTTAAGCTATTTGTAAATTTATAGTTCATCATTCTCATTCCTTTAATTTTCTATAATTGTCGGTCTTGTACGTTTTTTCTTGACAAGAGTGGATTGCTTTAGCGGTGAACACTCTCCACTTCCAACCAAGATGTTGTGAGTTCGAGTCACCCCAAGAGCAAGGTAGGGAGTTCTTGGAGGGAAGGAGCCGGGTTTCTACCGGAAACAACCTCTCTATCACAGAATAGGGGTAAGTTCTGCGTACAAACTACTCTCCCTAGACCCTACTAGTGAGATTATACTGGGTTGTTGTTGTTGTTGTATGTTTTTCTCTTGATATGGTGTTTTAGAAATCTATACGGTCTCGTGTAGAATATGGAATAATCTGTAATGTAATCTATCTCCGATAAAAGATAACTCTTTTTTTTTTTTTTAATAAAACACTTTTTTCCTGGATATTTATATCGGAAATATGTTATATATATCCAATAAGAAGATTCACTCTTCTAATATTTTATTTTTCCTTCAGTAAATTCATACGACCTGTAATGTAGGAGCATTTTTTTTTACACCTCAGGTTTACTGACATCCAAGAGCTATATCGCATAGGCATAGCTAGCTTTGTTTGGAATTCCTTCAATATCTCTGCGACGTGGCCAGATAATAATTACATGTAATTACCTGGAGTTTATTGTTGAAGCTCAAGAATATATGCCGATGACGAAATGAAACGCGGTATTCGGCGCTAATAAACAGTAGAAACGTTTTCTTTCTTTTCCCGTTTGATATGTGGTTGGCTAAAGTGATTTTGTTTTTCAAACCCTTTTCTAACTTAGTCACTTTGAAGCAGATGGGCTAAGGCCCACTTGATTGCCTTCCTTCTTTATTTTATTGTTATTTTTGTTTTTTGCAAATTATTTAACTATTCATTATTTAATATGAGGTATTACATTAAGTGACACCGTTGAACCGCCGCAGCGGAGCTAGGTGTTGAGGATCGCAGCACTGCTTCAGGAATTACTCGAGAAAGCAGTAGAGAAGAGGAATTTGCAGAAGAAGATGAAGAAGAGAGATGATGAAGAAGAGGAGAGAATTTAGGAAGAAACTTTATGTATTGATTGACGATATGAAATCTGTAGCTTACAACACTATATGTACTCACTACATTGTATCTAAAATGATAAAGCTACAGCAGATTCCTTCTAACTGAATTCTGTTATTTTAACTACCTCAACTAACTGTAATTAACTCTCCCTACCTGTAACTAACTTCTGATTTTGGCACTACTTTGTCTTTTATACTTGAGCTGCTCGAGCCTCTCTATATTTGGATTTTCCTCAGATTTCTCTCTCCAATTCTTAATCCACAACGCTATATGACAAGGAAAAGAAGACCCCAATTTTGGTTATTAGCCTACACGTACAATGCATTTGTCCGTCCTTTAACTTTAGCAAATTTCATTTTTGAGTTTGTTAATGGAGACCAAAGTAATCAATTTACCTAAGAAATCAATTAAAAGTGCTCTGAGTAATACAATAAGAATGAAAGACATACCCCTAAACTTGAAAGGGCCATTTGGGTTAAAAACCCTGCATATTTTTACAAAGGCACTCTATACTCTTGTTTTTTTTTCTTTTCTAATCTTGAGTTGATGAGCAATAAAGTCACCACCATTGTTACTCGATAAATAACAGTTTAGAAGATAACAAAACCAAAAACCAGCACATAACAAGCATTAAGTTGCATCCATCTCTTCCTCTTGTTGTATTTCGTGGAAAAATTCACAGAGGGAAGACAAAGCCTTATGTGATTCCATCAGCTGCAGTTTGATCTTTTAAGGTAATCTCTTAGCTGAGGCGCCTTCGGCATTTGACGTTCAAAGATTCCTACAATCAATCTTAAGTTAAAATACATAATAATAACCGAGTTTACATTCAAATATTTAGTAGATTTCTTAATATAGGATTTGGACAAAAACTACTGAGTTCACGTGAACTCGTAACTTATACCGTTATACGCTAGCTAGGACATCACGAACACATAGTTCAAAAGATGTAATATCGAATATATCTTACTTCAACCAAAAGATACTATTCAAAAATGTTGCCCTCCTTATCATAGATGTAGGAGGCAAGATGTATAGGTAAGATGACCATCTAATGAACTTCATTCTTGCTTTAAAATTAAGTAAAGGATTTCAATAGAAATACTTAGTGCTACGTGCAATGATTGATATGCAGAAGGAATGTTATCAGCCAACAGTTGAATTCTCATATAGCGTATATATCGTAGTCAATAACTTTCAGTTTGCACCTTCCGTAATACTCGTGCTTTTCCCGGATCTTCTTAGCAGTAGCCACAACGGAAGGAGTACATTTGTGTAACTCAATCAGCTCCAGGTTCTTGCTACCAGCAAATACTTCCATTGAAGATAGGTCTTGCTAAGTTTCAACTTCTTGAGATTTAGTGGTAAATCATCTGGACTTGTAAGACTAAAACATTCAACTTCTTCCCTCTCGAACAGATAACCTTGAGTTGCAATACTTAGTTCCACGAGCTCTTGTAAATATTGAAGATTATCTATCCATTTAGGATCCCTAGGATATTCCTTCCTAGTGCAGAGAATGCCCAACTTTTGCACTTTCTTAATCCCTTCAAATATTTCCTTTGTGCAACAACAAGGACTCAACCCAGAAACACTCCGTAAGTTTCGCAGAACCAAGTGCTCAACTTTATTTGCTGATACCATTCTAGGAGAACATAGAGATGCCTTAGATGAGACATTTGCCAAATCACTTTCGGCAAAGTTACAGCGCCTTCACCATCATACACTACGTGGCGCCTAAAAATGAGAGTTTGTAGATTACAAAGATTGCTATTTGTTAGATCCTCTAAAATTCTATGACTCATCACAGCCAAATACCTTAAACAAACTAGGTCTCCCATCATCACAACAGGGGAAAACGAACTGCTAGTTTCCTCCAAGTCCAATACTCTTAGTAGCTTGAAAAGAAAAGGTCTTAAATCAGGTGTTTGCCAACTTCTACCATTTAAATAAAGAGAACGTGTTTCGACAAGAGTACTGTAATCGTAGTAGTACCTTGGGGGATTAGTTAGACCTGATTGAACTGACACCCACCTACAACCTTTAGGAAAATATCTCTGTACTTCAAAAATAGTGGAATCTGAAGGAACATACAAAAGATTCTCGCTTTTAGCTTCCTCCAAGCACAAATCATGAAAAAGATCGTGAATCCTACATGTCTTAATCTTGCCATCAAAACTTCGCTTGCCAATAATAACTAGACTTTTCTCAATAAGATTATGTAAAAGATGACCAGCCACTTCTTCAAATTCCTCAACCCCCTTTAGGTTTAAGAGTCCTTCCGCAACCCACAATCTAATCAACTTCTTAACGGAAATCTCGTGGGCTTTTGGAAAAACTCCAAAATGCAAAAAACAAGCTTTCATATGAGAAGGAAGATGATTGTAGCTCAAAGCGAGCACTTTTAAGCATTGTTGGTAAGCATCATCATTTACTAATGAGCTCACACTTTGAGCTACTGTATTCCACTCACCTAGCGTACTCTTGCTAGAGAGTATACCAGCAACCGCAGTAATCATTAGCGGCAATCCTTTGCAATTTTTGGCAACTTCCTCCGCAACTTCCTTAAATGCCGACCCTGGGTTGTCATTTTTGGCAAATGCCTTCCGGTAAAACAGATCCCGACTTTCATTTGTGTTCAGAGGACGCATCTGGAAACAACTTCTTGGAAAGCTAGCGTACTCAGCAACCTCCTTGTCTCGAGAAGTCAACAAAATTCTACTTTTGTTACCAGAATCTGGAAACCATTGTGCAATCCTAATCCAAGCTTCTTTGCTCCATATGTCATCCACAATAATCAAATACCTTTCTCTCTTCAAACCATTTTTTAAGCGCTCAGCGAGTTTTCCAATATCAATTGTAGCATCAAGCGTGTCTTTCTTTCCAATAGCATCAAGAAGGACTAGAAGCATCCTTCTTAAATCATAGTCCTTAGACACAGTAATCCATCCACGAATACGAAAGACCCTCCGAATAGAGGAATATAGTTTTGGCAAAAGTTGACTTACCTATGCCCGGCATTCCTACAACAGAGAAGACTTCCCGTTGATCTGAGCCTGAGCGTCTGGTAAGTTGTTGAACCATGCTTCCTCTTTCATCATTGTACCCTTCCATATCATTCTCAAGTATTGAAGCATCCAATCGTGGAGAACTAGAACCGCCAGTTGAAGAATTCTCAGCTTGCAAATTGTTATTCTTCTGCTTGATTAGCTCTTCCTTGAAAGAATCTATCTCTTGTGTAGCCTGTTGACAGATCTTGGCAAGCTTAGCGCATGATTCATCTTGAAGGAGTTCATCCTGCTCCATAAGTTGTTTCACTAGTGATTCAACTTCATCTTCTGTATCGCGTGCTACATCTTTGATTCTTGCTTGCATCTCCTTGGTTGGTTCGCCATCAACATTGCCAAAAGACTTTTGCAGTGATCCAAACTTCTCCTTGAGTGATTTCAGATGCTGCTTATGGTCCTCTTGTAAGCCTGATAAGTTGGACTGTAAAAGCTGTTCTATTGTTCCCAACAGAGAAGTTAGTGCAGCATAGGCTGCCATCTCTCTCTATACTTCTGCTGTAAATGATCTCCACATTATACATCTTTTTAAATAAAGCTATTTTGCGGAAAGTTATAACACTCAAAATGACGGAGAAGTTTGACAAAGATGTACGTAATAAAAATTGAAATAATATCACAGCAGAAGTCGCACTTGACTTTTTAACAAATTATATATTTCACATCAAGATGCAATATGTATTGCTGAAGTTTCCAAAGACTTAGCTATGTTATGATTTGAATATGTTAATTGTCCTCCTTACTGATTTTGAGTTAAGTTGAGGTTCATAACAAAAGTATGGCATTATTAATTAAGAGACATGTGAAGGGTTGACAGTTACTCATGACATATTGATTTCATACAGTAATATTTTTTAAATTCTGGTTTAGCTAGGAAAAATAATTTTGCGAGTTCATATTCAAGATCACTTGACCTGGGACAACCAAGAAAGCAGTCGTGGGATTGCATGCTTTTCATAAAGTAAATAAGCAAAAAAGAAGTTCCTACTCGAATTAACTAGCTACTATCACTTTGACTTGACAATCCTGTTAGCAAGCGACTCCTCCTTTAATAGGTCTTACGCGGCTCGAATCCGAATTATTAGTAGCCCCAAACGGGTATCGAACAGGGTGAGAAACCCAAAAAACGGACAAGTCTTGTTAGGCACTCAAATTTCTTTATATCGACCTCTATGCTCATTTTATGATGGAGGTTGACATGATCAATCAAATTTCCCTGTTCAGGTTGTGCTGGCAGCTGGTAATGGTGAAAATCAGTGATAATAGTTGTAAAGTGGTAGTTAATGGTGACCGTGATTGGTGGAGGAGTCTGGCCGTGGTTGTGCAGTGGTAGCTAAAGATAATAAATGCAGTGACGAAACTAGGAATTTTCATTCAAATTTGAAAGAAGCGAAAAATAATTCTCAGACAAAGGGTATTCAATATGTGTTATATACCTCTAAAACGTAATATTTTACCTATATACACAGTGCAATTTTTCGACGAAGGATGGTCAACTGACCACCGTTGTGAGTTGTGACCATGTGGCTTCGCCACTGAATAGATGTGTGATGCTGGTTGACTAATGGGGTGGTTGGCCTGTGGAGGTGGTTGTGCGGTGGAGGCATGGCAGAGGTGGCTGGTGGTGGTTGTGGCTGGTGGGAGAAGGTGATTGGTGGTGGCTAGTATAGTAGATGGTAGTGATGGTTGTTCGATGGAGGCCGGTGGTAGAAGTGGCTAGTGAAGGTAATTGGTAGTTGATGGTTGTAGTTATGCAATTAAAGCTGGTGGCAGAGGCAGGGGCGGAGCTAGTGTTGTGGCTACGGGTTCGGCGAACCCAGTAATTTTGGTTCAAATCTTTGTATTTATCTTGAAAAATATGTTGATAAGTACAAATCATTACTTTAGAATCCAATAACTTAAAAAGCTTGAAATTCTGAACTTATAAGCTTGAGATTTTAGATCCACTTAGGAGAAGGGGTGTCTAGTAAAAGTGGGCAGCTGGGTGCTCGCTGATGGAGGTGGTTGACGGTGGCAGTTGACGGTGGTAACTATTAGAGTAGTGGTAAAAGGCAAAAATTACATATGTAAAAGGCAATCCAAATATAACTTACTCATTAACTGCAAGGAAATTAATATAAAATATATTAAAATAAGAGAGTAAAGCCTAGTTTGAGAGAACTTATACGATTTAGGGGTTAATTTCACCGATGGTCATCCAACTTATCATTTATTTCACAAAAGTCACTTAACTTTACCTTTGTAACTTAAAAGTCATTCTAGTTCAAAACCTACAAAATATCCAATAAAAAATATGACATGACATTAAATTTAATTAAAAAATCTAACAATAATGCCACATAAGCTTAAATAGACCATATCTAAGTTAGACTCATTTTTTTTTCGGTCCGATTTGACCCATAACCCAAATGAGTTTTAATATTTTGACAATTAGAAGGAAAAGAAAGAGAACAATTATTTTGTGCTACAAATATCTTACTTAATTTGTTACATAATAACCTTAATCCCACCACCTATAATTTCATTAAAAATATAAACAGAACTAGCACATAACCAGTTTTTGCATCCTTCATATCATTTTATAATTTTTCATGAAATTAAAATACTACCATATCAATCTCACATAACAATTAAATGTGCCACTAACAGACAAGAACAACAAGCTAATAAGAACCTATTTTCACAAATTACTATTCCATTAAAGTCAAAATATTGCTTATTAAGCAATACAAACAGACAAAAATACTGCTCAGTAAGAAATACCCACAATAAAATTGCATAGTAAAAATTACCAATACACACCACAATCGTAAACAACCTACAGCTATAATTTGGACAAAAGAAAGAGACAACGTATTATGTCATTGACCGTAAATGTACTACCAAAACCTAAAGATAAATTCAAAAGACCTAATTTTTCTTAAATTTATTAGACTTCTTTTTTCTACAAATTAACCACAAAATTAAAGTGTTAGTCCGGTTAATTATTCAAATATTAATAATCTATTTTGGTTATAGGTCAAATCGGGATGGAGAAGAAATGAGTCTAACTTAGATATGATATATTTAAGCTTACGTGGCATTATTGTTAGATTTTTTAATTAAATGTAATGTCATGTCATATTTTTTATTGGATATTTTGTAGGTTTTGAACTAGAATGACTTTTAAGTTACAAAGGTAACGTTGAATTACTTTTAAGTGATGAAAAAATAGTTAAGTGACTTTTGTAAAATAAATAATAAGTTTGATGACCATCAGTGAAATTAACCTTACGAATCAGCGGACCTTCCAAATGTTGCTGGACTTATGCTGCTTTTTCTTTCCTTCTATTCTATTGCTTCTCGTTTTATAAGTATTAAGTAAATTCAGATCTAGATCTGTATAGAATTGTAAATAAAGCAATTTGCAGGAAAGTTGACAATCTATATGAGAGATACAAATACTAAGATTGAAAATATATCACATTCATTAGATGTTGACAAATCATTAAACAAGAGTTATATTTAACATGCGGAAGTTTCCTAGAACTTAGTTGACGTTCAGATTGTAATTTTAATATAGCAATCATCTTTCTCACTAAATCAACTCACCGGTTTATATTCAAAATCACCTACCTCAAAACAACCACGCTAAATGTGATAATTGGTCTTCCTTAAAACTTGTTCACGTCAACTATATGTAAGTCTAACCAAGTAGATTATATTACTACTATCAAATTGTTGATTAATTAATTAGGACATGTAGTTGTTGGATATCACTCTCATAAGTCATAACAACTTATCATGTTGATTGCATATATATAAATTTTTAACCCTGGTTTAGCTAGTAAATTAACTAACAGTTCATATTTAACCTCGCTTCCCATACTCAACCATGGAAGCAGTAGTGGATTGAATGCTCTTGTCGGAATTGTTCATATTTCTTAAAACAATTTACTAATTCTGCATTATACAGGGAGTGCGTGGTTATATTTATGTTAATAACAAACCGTGAGCTTTGTGCAATATATATGTTGTTAGTTTGGGCACACACCTTGAAATAGTAAAGTACAATTATAAGAATTTTTTACGTGAAAATACTCCTTGCTCAAGGGAGTTAGAGCCACAACCCATCTTTGGGATTTCTGTCAAAAGTTCTATTAAAAAAACGAGTAGTTTTAGGTCTCTTATTACCTAATAGACTAAACCTTAGCTATTTGAATGTCTACCACCACTTTGATTGTTACAAAATACTCGAGGTAACTTTAACCTAAGACTTGAATTCTCTCTTAGAGAAAGTATCTCAAAAACTTCTTGTATAAGCAACTCAATAAGCCTAATACAATAAATCAGACTGGACATAATAAATTTGATATTATATCAAGGAAGAAGTTTCGAGTCCGATTCTTATACACGTTTCAGTCTCCAATATCCGCTTTAAAACTTGAACTCGTTTTTTCTCTCAATTTTGCTCTAAAGAAATAATGAAAGTGCATACCTGCAATTTTTTCCTTTAAAAGTGTGTTCGGTATGGAAGAAATATTTTCTATTTTTTTTTTATTTTTTCATATTTGGTTAGTCAATATAGTATATGCCAAAATCTGCCATAGAATATTTAAGACAAGATAGCGCTAAAGGAAGAGTTTTCAAGCTGTCACTAGTCGAGGTTGAGCAGGAAGCAGCAAGATTCGTGGCCGAGATGTCACTAACGGTTGATGTCGAGCACCGTTGGCAAAGCTGGAACGACTAGTTTTCGAAATAGGATATTAAAGAGAATATTCTAGTGGATATTCTCTTTACTTGTACTATTAGGGTTTTGTTAATAAAATGTCTGATATAAATAGAAAATGAGAGAATAGTGGAAGAGGGATATTCATTTTTGTAAGAACATACTTTGACAAAAATACTCTCTCTCCCCCTCACTATTATACAAACAATACCCTTTTCACCAAGATTCTTGTCTATATTATTTCATACTTTCTACTATATCCGAGAATAATTCGAATATTCAAGTATTTGCCTATCATTCGTCATTTTCGGGAGGAGTAACACCTAGATTCTCCTTTATTGGGTGAATCACTCTTTTTATTTACTCAAATGTCATTTATTATTATTTGTTGCTATTTAATACTCTGTCATAGTTTACGTTGCTTGGAATGATTGTTATACACCATCATATCTCTATCGGATCTGTCTAACATTAGTTACGCTTTCGAAACTCATATCTAGGAATATTATTGTTAACCAGGTTTAACCCCCTAAATATATAAATTTATTTATTTGAACTAAGGGTTATACTTTTCGGTCAAACAAATATATTTTCAAAAATATATTTTTTCTAAAAAAATGACTTTCCTTACTAAAGTAGGGAAAACAAGCTCCATAATCCGATTATCTCTCGGAGGTAGCGGTATGTGCCGTTTTAGTCCGTGAAGACGAAGGTATCCAATCTCTTATTTATTATGTTAGTAAAATTTTAATGGGAGCAGAAACTGGCTACCCTCACCTTGAAAAGCTGGCCCTAGCTCGGACTAATTTCTATTCTTTTACATTTCTGATTTTTTCATTGCTACTGATTTTTGTATATATTTTCGAAATACAGAATACTAACAAGTTTAAGGAATTTAATTTTATTTTTATGTATATCTTATATTCTGTTTGTGAGAGTCTAAATTGTAGTAATTTCTATTCTCCAAACCTCAACACCCCACCACCCCAATCACGACACCCACACCCCTACTCCCACCACCCACCACCCAATCTCCATCATGATACCTCCACTCACCGGCCGCCCAACCCCATCAGTGGCATCGATAATATCCCATGCCAGTTTTCTCCTCCCCAGCCCTAACAGTACCCACTCACGCCCCCCTCATCCCCGCCCTACCGGAACACCCACACCAACCCCAAACCACCAAGAATCCCCAATTCGACTCTCTATTTTGATAATAAAGTAAGTCAATTATTCTAAAATATTTCTTCTTCTTAAACATTAAAATATTCATTAGCAACCATTAACACGCTATCTTGACTAGGTAGGGGGTGATGTGATCTGATTGACAATGAACGCAATGGATGGAGAAATTTGCGTTGACAAGATTGAAAAAATAGCTAGCATATTCTCATGTTTCAGAACGAAACATCACGATCCGTAGAACGCGAAAAAGAAATAATATATATAGCGCCGGTCACAATCATTTTAGTAGTATTTTTATTAAGATACAGTAACATGGCAATGTGAGGGAGGTTGCGGACCAACCAATGAACGCAAAGGAACATAAAAATTTGAGCCGGAAAGATTAAGCTAGCCTTTGTAGATTTCCAAATTTATTCTGAAAAAATTTGATTTGGATGAAATTTGGTTTGAAGATGAAAATGTGTTTGAACATATGTTTTGGGTGAAGTTTGGTTTGAAAAAATATGAAACATGACTTATATCCACAAGTTTTAAAAACTATCATAAATACCCAATAATACCATTATCAATAACATTCATTATATTATCGCAAACTATAGTTCTGGACATAAATAGATTTGATACAAAATTATCATTTTTATAATGAATTACATGATACACTATCAGATGACCGAGAAGACGAAGCAACATAATTACAAAATAATAAATGGAGGGCTTTTTTATAAAATACAAAAGTTTGAGACAATTTTAAAAAAATATAATAGTGTTATTTTGGAATTCCAAAACCAACTATTTATTTTGGAATTTGACAAATTTATTTTGACAAAATTTATAGCCAAACGGTCCTTAAAAATAAGGCAAGCTTGAACTCATGTCAAAAAGGGAAGTGTCTTGATCCATAGAATGCGAGCTAGAAATCATAAAATAGTGCCAACATCCTTTTAATATTTTTATTTAAGCATATATACTAACCAATGAACGTAAAAATTCATTGAAAGTTGAGCTGAGAATATAGATAAATACGTCCCGCTAAACCTCATTATCTGGATGCTGACGTCGCAAAGCAGATGTCATATATAATACGTAGAATGCAAAGGTCACTACAAGAAAATAAGGTCACGACGACATTTTAAAAATGTCGCCACCGATCACATAAATGTCACAAAATGCTTAATCGATATTTATTTTACACTTAAAATAAATGTTGGAAATTTCGACGTCGGGAATATTTTGACATTTAAATTAGTGTCGTAAAATAATTAGTGATATTTGTTTTATGACATGTTGTCAAATGTTAATAAGATGTACTCTCGACTCATCTTGCTTGCGACATAAAATAGAAATGTCGGAAAATATGCCTGTCAATAGTTTTTCAGTTTTTGGTTTTTATATTAAAATAATATAATGAATTTTAAAATTCTTCATGATGAAATAATCATTTGATATTTCAGAACACCACACACCACAAAAATGAAACAAATAGCCACTTCTGCATACTCTTTTTGTAAAGAATTACAAACTCTAATTATCAAAATATTGTTAGCAACGTAATAATACATAATTGTTCTCAAACAACTGTAAATTTTCTTTATACATCTCTAAAATAAGTTAAGATCGTCTATAGTCTATGAAAATAATAATCAACAATAGGGGCCAAGATCTTTCTCTAAACTTAGTTTCAAGCAATTTTTATCTTGCCCGTGTCGTCTCCTGAGATAGTGTTAGAGAATATTACTCAAAATCAAATCTTCCAGACGGAAAGTCTGATACGAGTAGCTTGCGTCAATGGTACCTTGTGCTCATTGAGTGGTACGAGGTAGTTAAGTTAGTTAAACATAAGGCTGAAGATAAGTTTGAGAAATGTTTAGTTTAGTCCACTTTTGTTTTAAATTACAGTTTCTAGTAATTACACATTAGCCCTATAATTTTCTTTGTCTTTTATACGAAAGGCCCAGGTTAGCCAAATAGGAAAGGGCACGAGTGCTAGCTGGAGGAATCTTCCCTCTCTCACTCTATATATTGTAATTTTGTTCTTAGTACAAAGTAATCACAGAATATTCCTTTTACTTTGCCCTAGTTATCTTCTTCTTCATTATTTTGTTTTGTTGCATTTCTTCAGCAGCCTTTTCTTCTTCTCTTTACTGTTCCATTGCTATTTTTGTATCAGTGGTATCATAGCATTTTCTTGGTTCTGTGGATCTATGGCGAGTGAGATGAGTGAAGTTATGAACACACTACATAAGATCTCCACGGAGATGTCCCGCTTCACTACTCGACAAGAGCAACTGGAAGCTGCTCAAGAGCAAAGTAGCAGACAGCAGGAAGATTCTTTGAATGAGCTTAGAGAGGTTCTCAATGAGGTCATCCATGGAGGAAAACGACCTGAAAGGGACAAGAAGGTGTCACAGGATGAAGGAGAGCTCTATTCTCCAAGTGATAGACCTTTTGATTTTGGAGATCTAGGAATACCTAGTACTAGCAACATTAACACTGCCTCTATGAGTACCCTTGCTTCCCCTGTTAATGCACTCATTCAGAACCCTAGACCAGCTGCAAGTAGCTTTTCAATTAGTGGTGTTCCTTTCCCTACACCACCAGTGGTACAACCTATACAGACAACTGCAGCTCAGACTCAGCCACAACCCCACTCCCTTCGTTCAGTCATGATAAACACACCTCCCATACAACCTCCTCAGTCTCAACCTTATAGGCTTCCAAATCTTTCCTCTCCTTACCCCAGAACCACCACATTCCAACCCCAAAACTTCCCTACACCATCTCTTAATGGAAGGTTTTACCAACCAACACTGAGCTGGAACCAAGAGTCACCTATGGGAGTGATGCCTTCATACATTCCTTACACCCAAGCCACACAGTTTCCTCCACCCTATTATAACCAAACTGTACACATACCTCCTCATTTATATCACCAGATCCCTTATATGCCAACCCCTCCTTAGTATCAGTACAACACCAATACACAAAATCACCCACAAACACAAAACAATCACACTGTACCCTTGTCCAATATACCCTATACCAAATACACTAAGGTTGAGTTTCCTAAGTTTAATGGGGATGATTTAAGAACATGGTTGTATAAGGTGGAGCAAGTTTTTACGGATGAAGATGTTACCATTTTACAAAATATGAAGTTAGTCTCTCTGCACTTTGAGGGAGATACTTTACAGTGGCATTTAGGGTATATGAGGAGTCGAGGACACATGCAATTACCTACTTGGGATGAGTATTTGTGGGCTTTTTGTGATAGCTTTGGAGCTGAATATTCTGACCCCATGACTGAGTTAATGAACATCAAACATACAGGGTCTGTAAAAGACTATTAGAAGGCATTTGTGAGTGTGATGACAAGGATCAACCTCTCTACATAATATGCTATCAATATTTTCTTGAACAACCTGAAACCTGAGCTCAGCAATATTGTTAAGGTGGGCAATCCTACCAGCCTTCCATAGGCATATTACTTGGCTAGGCTACATGAGGCTAATTTTGCTGCTCAAATCAAGGCAATCAAGGGTACCTTTCCATCCCCAACTGTGTATAAACCTCATGCAGGCAAGAAAAATGGTGGCATATTTAAAGGAAACCTGCCTACTTACAAGAAACCAATGGCTGCTAACTTTGACAACAACAGAAGAAGAAGGCTCACCCCAGCTGAGATGGATGAGAAGAGAGCAAATGGGATATGTTTTTTCTATGTTGAAAAGTTTACCCCAGGGCACAAATGTAAGGCAAAAAGACATCTGTACTCCTTAGAAATTGAGGAAGAACAATTGATTCCTCCAGAAGGACCAGACCTTGAGGAAATCACTGAAGATTAAAAGTTGGAAGATGAACCTATTGAGAACTGTGAGATTTCCTTAGAAGCTATGAATGGCTCTAGAGGATACACGACCTTGAGTATTCAAGGCTTCACTGAACAAAAACCAATCAATGTCTTGATTGACTGTGGCTCCACTCACAATTTTATCAATGAACAAACAACAAAAAAGCTTGGATGCAAAGTTTACCAAATGGGTCCCCAAGATGCCTCAGTTGCTGATGGGAGAGTGATATAATTAGTGAAGGACAGTAATGGGTTTGGTTGGTTAATGTAAGGTGTGGTATTTACAGATGACTTCTTGGTGCTTCATGTGGTGCTGGGTATTCAATGGTTGTGTAAGTTGGGAGGTATCCAAGTTAACTTTGCAAAGTTGTGGATGCAATTCTTATACCAAGGGAAATCAATTACCTTGCAAGGAATCCACCCCTCATTCAAGACAGTGAATGCTAAGGCCCTCAATAATATCACAGACAGCACTGCTCAAATATTCATGATCAAGGTTTGCCCAAGGGAAGGCAGTGAGGAGGAATCAAATTCAAGGCAGGAAGAAACACCAATCGAAATACAAATGCTACTGGATGGGTATAAGGAACTATTTGATGAATCTAAACAACTACCACCTTCAAGATGGGTGTTTGATCATCACATTCCTCTAATAGAGGGTAGGCTGCCAATGAACTCTAGGCCCTACAGGTACTCTACTATTCAGAAGGATGTGATTGAGAAAATGACACAAGAAATGTTGAGTCAAGGCATAATCCAATACAGTTCCAGTTCTTATGCATCACATGTAGTCCTAGTGAGCAAAAACGATGGCTCTTGGAGACTATGTGTGGACTACAAAGCATTGAATAAGCTGACTATCAAAGATAAATTTCCTATACCTATCATTGAAGAATTGTTGGATGAGTTAGGAGGCTCAAAAGTCTACTCTAAGATAGACTTAAGAGCTGGTTATCATCAAATCAGGATGACACCTGAAAACATACATAAAACAGCTTTCAGGACTCACTCTAGGCATTATGAATATCTAGTTATGCCCTTTAGTTTAACTAATGCCCCTTCAAGTTTTCAGGGACTGATGAATTATATATTCAAGGCCTACCTGAGGAAATTCATATTGGTTTTCTTTGATGACATCTTGGTGTTCAGTAAAAGCTTAGAGGATCATGTCGAACACTTCAGGATTACTTTTGATTTGCTAGTACAACACCAGCTTTTTGCCAAGGAGAGCAAGTGTGTCTTTGTTGCTGACAGAATTGAGTACTTAGGCCACTACATCTCTGCTGCAGGTGTAGCCACTAACCCTAAGAAGATAGAAGCTATACAGGCCTGGCCTGAACCAGCTAACCTCAAGCAACTAAGGGGATTCTTTGGTTAGCAGGATATTACCGGAGATTTATCAAAGGTTATGGAGCTATGAGCAAACCTCTCACTGAGATTTATCAAAGGTTATGGAGTTATGAGCAAACCTCTCACTAATCTACTCAAGAAGGACAACTTCCAGTGGTCTTGCAAGGCAACTGAATCTTTTAACAAGCTGAAGGAAGCCTTAACTTCTACACCAGTGTTAACTCTACATGACTTTTCCATTCCATTTGTGGCAGAAAATGATGCATGTAGAATGAGAATAGGGGTTGTTCTAATGCAAAAGGGGCATCCAATTGCTTACCTAAGTAAGGGATTGTATCCTCAACACCAATCCTTATCTATTTATGACAAGGAACTTCTAGCATTAGTGATGGCAGTGAACAAGTGGGCTCAGTATCTGACAGGAAGGCCTTTAATAGTGAAAATAGATCAAAAAGCTCTAACGTTTCTGTAACGACCCGGCCAGTCATTTTGAGAGTATTAACTCCGAGTCCCTATTTACTGTTTTACCCGTATCGGTTTTTGCCTATGTGACTTGTCAGGAAATTTTGTTTTTGTGTTTCAGAGTGTTTTGGGACACTTAGTTCCTAAAACGGAAGCTTAAGTCTTAGGATTTTGACCGTAGTTGGAACCATGGGAAGACGACTCTGGAATAGAGTTTCATCAGTTCCTTAGCTCCGTTGGGTGATTTTAGACTTAGGGGCGTATCCGGATTGTATTTTGGAGGTCCGTAGCTTATTTAGGCTTGAAATGGCGAAAGTCGAATTTTTGAAGATTTGGACCGGTAGTAAAAATTATGATATCAGGGTCGGATTCCGATTTTGGAAGTTAGAGTAGGTCCTTAATGTTGAATATGAGTTGTGTGCAAAATTTGGGGTCAATCTAACATAGTTTGGTTGGTTTCGGCATCGGTTGTCGAATTTGGAAGTTTCAAGTTCTTTAAGTTTGAAACAGAGGATGATTTGTAATTTTAGCATTGTTTGATGTGGTTTGAGGACTCGACTAAGTTCGTATGGTATTTTAGGATTGATTGGTATATTTGGTCGAGGTCCCGGGGGCCTCGAGTGAGTTTCGGGTGCTTAACGGGTGAAAGCTTGGACTTAGAGGAATTTCTGACTAGCTAGTTTCTGGTGTTTTCGCACCTGCGGTGGGGAGTCCGTAGGTGAGGCCCCACAGAAGTGAGGCTGGGATCGCAGGTGCGCCTTTAGGCATGAGAGTTAGTGGTCGTAGATGCGATGAGTGAGCAGCAGGAGCGGAGCCGCATCTGCGGAAGGGTAGTCGCAGATGTGGAGATGAGAGAGACCCAAGGTTCCACAGAAGCGAACGAGTAGACGCAGAAGCGCATACGCATATACGAAGTTAGGCGCGCAGGTTCAGACTCTAGAGTTTTAATGAAAACTTGCAGGTGCGGAGTCCTAGCCGCAGAAGCGGCACCGCAGGTGCGATGATGAGGCCGCAGGAGCAGGTTCGCTGGGCAGAAAAGATATATTTTGAGGGTTTGATTCATATCTCCATTTTTGGACTTGGGAGCTCGGAAATTGGTGATTCTTTGAGAGATTTGTAGAGAGAGCTTTGGGGTAACGATTCCTTACTCGTTTTTGATTGTATTTCATTAATCTATAGTTGTTTTATCCATTTAATTTCATATTTGAATTGAAAGGCTAGGAAAATGGGGGGAAGTTCCCTAACCGAATTTCTAAGTTTTGTTTGGGATTTAGACATCGAATTTGGATAATGTTGGTATGAGTGAACTCGTGAGTGAATGGGGGTTCGTATTTTGTGACTTTTACCCTATTCCGAGACATGGGCTCGGGTCGACTTTTTAGTACGGATTTCAGTTTTTTTATTAAAACCTTGATTTTATTAATTAGATTAGTCTATTATAGTTGTATTTTCTATATGTAATTATTTTTGGCTATATTTGGGCTATTCGGAGTCGGATATTTATGGAAAAGGCATTGTTACCGATTGATTGAGCTTGGTTCGAGGTAAGTGGCTTGCCTAACCTTGTGTGGGGGAAATCCCCTTAGGATTTGGTACTGTTTGATGTGTGAGAACCGTGTACGTGAGGTGACGAGTACGTACACAAGTTATTTTTTGTAAAACTCTGTTTTTTCACTAAGTCATAACTTGTTTTCTCCTGATTTGAAATACACTAGCATATGTAATTATCCTGTTTAGACTAGAATAGCATGCCTACTTGTTTAACTACCTATTTGAACTCTGTGCAGCATGTTTAGTGAAATTACCTATTTTCCTTAACTTGAACTTAGTCTAAACTGTGGGATTTCTTGCTGTAACTGTTATTTCGGTTGGTTGTGCTGCATATTTACTTTGGGACTACGAAACTGTATTCCGGGAGATCCCCCGTCTTGCATATTTACTTTGGGACTACGAAACAGAATTTCGGGAGATCCCCATGTCTTGCATATTTACTTTCGGACTACAGAACGGTATTTCGGGAGATCCCCCTATGTTGCATATTTACTTTGGGACTACGGAGTGGTATTCCGGGAGATCCCTATTTGTTGCATATTTACTTTGGACTACGAAACGGTATTTCGGGAGATCCCCCTGCACATTTACGTTTGGGACTACGAGACAGTATCTCGGGAGATCCCCTGTTGTATTTCTATGTATTGAGATATTACCTTCTATGAATTCTTTCTTGTTAAATTTCAGTCTTTATTTTACTGCGATATTTCATTCTTGTCTTGCCTTATTATCATATTCCAGTAGGGCCTGGACCTGACCTCGTCACTACTCTACCGAGGTTAGGCTTGGCACTTACTAGGTACTGATTGTGGTGTACTCATGCTACTCTTCTACATATGTTTTTCGTGTGCAGCTCCAGGTGCTCCTTATCAGCTGCACTATCAGTGAGCCGGGACAGCTTTGGAGACTTCAAGGTATATCTGCCACGTCCGCAGAACTCGGAGTCCCCTTATACTCTTTCTCATGTCCATTATCCTCTATATTTTTCCTTCTTAGACTCTGATGTATAGAGCCACTAGATTTTCCTTCTGTAGTTTGTGATTCATGATGTTTCGGGTTTTTGGATTACTGCGTATTTTTGAACAGTTGGTTGTTAAATTTATGTTTTCATTTCATTATTTCGCAAATGTTAGGCTTACCTAGTCGTAGAGACTAGGTGCCGTCACGACGTCATACAGAGGGAAAAATTGGGCCGTGACAAGTTTGTATCAGAGCTCTATGTTCATAGGTGTCGTGAGTCACAAGCCGGTTTATTTGAGTCTCGTGGATCGGTACGGAGACGTCTGTACTTATCTTCGGGAGGCTATGGAACTATTAGGAAAATTTCACTACTTTGATTCATTGTCGTGCGAAAATTATTGACTTCACAAATTCTAAACTTCTGTATTCTATTCTCTTACAGATGGTGGGGACACGTACAAGCAGATCGAATGACCAGGCACCCGCGCCCCCTGCTAGAGCCGCGAGAGGCTGGGGCCGGGGCCGGGGCCGGGGTAGAGGCCGAGGACATCCACGTGGTGCAGCCAGAGCACCCGCACAAGCTGCTACAGAGGAGCCCCTAGTAGCTCCAGTTGGAGGGCAGACACCTGAGGTACCTGTTTCTGCACCAGCCCTCTAGCCCAATTTCTAAGCATGTTTAGCACCTTAGCTCAGGATGGATTGATTCCACTTGCTCCTGCCATATCTCAGGTTGGGGGAGGAGCACAAACTCCCGTCACTGGTACTCCAGAGCAGCGAGTTCAGGTCGACTAGGTTCCAGAGATTGTACCAATGCAGCCGGTAGCTCCAGCTCAGCCCGAGGTTAGGGCAACATATTCTAAGGTGGAGCAGCTCAAACTTGAGATGTACAAGAAGTACCACCCACCTACCTTCAGCGGATTGGCTATAGATGATGCTCAGAGTTTTCTGGAGGAGTGCCATCGTATTCTCCGTACTATGGGCATAGCGGAGACAAGTGGGGTTTCTTTTACTATATTCCAGCTTAGAGGAGCAGCCTATCAGTGGTGGCGTGCTTATGAGTTGAGTAGTCCGACTGAGGCAGCTTCACTTACATGGACTCAGTTCTCGGACATATTTGTGAGAGAGTATGTCCCTTAGAGCCTCAGGGACTCATGGCGCACGAAGTTTGAGCAGCTGCGCTAGGGTGCTATGACTGTGTCAGAGTATGCAGTTCACTTGAGTGATTTGGCCTGACATGCACCGACCTTGGTTGCCACAGTTTGGGAGAGGGTTCGTCAGTTTATTGAGGGACTCCACCCTAGCATCCGGATTAGTATGCCCAGGGAGTTGGAGATGGATATTTATTATCAGCAGGTTGTGAGTATTGCCAAGAGATTAGAGGGCATGCTTGCCCGGGATAGAGAGGAGAGAGAGGCCAAGAGGTCTCGAGAGACTGGTTATTATTCTGGAGCTCGTGTCCCAGCAGCTCGCCATGGTAGGGGTTATGTGAGTCACCCTATTCATTCAGCTCTTTCAGCCGCCAACGGTGTTCCATCTCCTTCTAGGCCCCAGGAGCCTTATTATACACCTCCAGTATCTAGTGTGTCTCCTGCATGGGGTGTTCCTAGCGGCCAGTCCAACAGACCTGGCCTGAGCTAGTCACAACAGCCACGCCCTCCCAGAGCTTGTTGTGAGTGTGGCAACACTCGCCATATGGTGAGGGATTGCCCCAGATTTAGGAGGGGTGCACCTCCACAGACTTCTCAGCCACAACGTGCTCCACCAGGTCCTCAGGCTATGATTACAGCACCAGCTACTGCCCCACCTGCTCAGCCAGTCTGAGGTGAAGGTCGGGGAGGTAGAGGTCGCCCTAGAGGGGGAGGCAGGCTAGATATTATGCCCTTCCTGCTCGTACAGAGGTAGTCGCTTCTAATTCTGTCATTACAGGTATTGTTCTGGTCTGTCATAGAGATGCGTCGGTATTATTTGACTCAGGCTCTACATATTCTTATGTGTCCTTTTATTCTGCCCGTATTTGGGCATATCTCGGGATTATTTGAGTTCCCCTATTTATGTGTCTACTCCTGTGGGAGATTCTCTTGTTGTGGACCACGTGTATCGATCGTGTTTGATTGTTCTTAGTGGTTTTGAGATCAGAGCCGATTTATTATTGCTCAACATGGTGAACTTTGATATTATTTTGGGCCTGGACTGGTTGTCGCCCCATTATGCTATTCTTGATTGTCACGCTAAGACCGTAACGCTGGCTATGCCAGGTGTAGCACTATTAGAGAGGAGAGATACCTTAGAGTATACTCCCAGCAGAGTTATTTCATTTCTTAAAGCTCAACGAATGGTTAAAAAGGGGTGTGACGCGTATCTAGCTTATGTGAGAAATATTAGTATTGATACCCCTACAGTTGAGTCAGTTCCAGTAATGAGGGACTTTCTAGATGTGTTTCCAGCTGATCTTCTGGGCGTGCCTCCCGACAGAGATATTGATTTTGGTATTGATTTGTTGCCGGGCACTTAGCCCATCTCTATTCCTCCATATCGTATGGAGGGGTGAACCTCCACAAACTTTTTAGCCACAACGTGCTCCACCGGGTCCTCAGGCTATGATTACAACACCAGCTATAGCCCCACCTACTCAACCAGTCCGAGGTGGAGGTCGGGGTGGTAGAGGTCGCCCTAGAGAGGGAGGCCATGCAAGATATTATGCCCTTCCTGCTCGTACAGAGGCAGTCGCTTTTGATTCTGTCATTACAGGTATTGTTCCGGTCTGTCATAGGGATGCCTCGGTATTATTTGACCCAGGATCTACATATTCTTATGTGTCCTCTTATTTTGCCTCGTATTTGGGTGTATCTCGGGATTCTTTAAGTTCCCCTGTTTATGTGTCTACTCCTGTGGGAGATTCTCTTGTTGGACCGCGTATATCAGTTGTGTTTGATTGCTCTTAGTGGTTTTGAGACTAGAGCCGATTTATTATTGCTTATCATGGTGGACTTTGATATTATTTTGGGCCTGGACTGGTTGTCACCCCATTATGCTATTCTTGACTGTCACGCTAAGATCGTAACGTTGGCTATGCCAGGTGTACCACGATTAGAGTGGAGAGGTACCTTAGAGTATACTCCCAGCAGAGTTATTTCATTTCTTAAAGCTCAACGAATGGTTGAGAAGGGGTGTGACGCGTATCTAGGTTATGTGAGAAATGTCAGTATTGATACCCCTACAATCGAGTCAGTTCCAGTAGTGAGGGACTTTCTAGAAGTGTTTCCAGTTGATCTTTCGGGCATGCCACCCGACAGAGATATTGATTTTGGCATTGATCTGTTGTCGGGCACTCATCCTATCTCTATTCCTCCATATCGTATGGCTCCTCTTAGTTAAAGGAGTTGGAGGAGTAGTTACAGGAATTGCTTGATAAGGGATTAATTCAGCCAGTGTGTCACATTGGGGTGCTCCTGTCTTGTTTGTGAAGAAGAAGGATGGTTCTATGCGGATGTGTATTGATTATGGCCAGTTGAACAAAGTCACAGTGAAGAACATGTATCCATTGCCTCGTATTGATGACTTATTTGATCAGTTACAGGGTGCTAGAGTGTTTTTCAAGATTGACTTATGTTCAGGATATCATCAATTGAAAATTCGGGAGCCAGATATCCCGTAGACTGCTTTAAGGACCAGATATGGTCACTATGAGTTTCTTGTTATGTCTTTTGGGCTGACCGATGCCCCATCAACTTTTATGCACTTGATGCACAATGTGTTCCGGCCTTATCTTGACTCATTCGTCATTGTGTTTATTGGCAACATTCTGGTGTACTCCCAGACTCGGGAAGATCATGAGCAGCACCTGAGGACTACACTTCAGACCTTGAGAGAAAAGAAGTTATATGCAAGATTTTCAAAGTGTGAATTTTGGCTAGACTCAGTGGCATTCTTGGGTCATATAGTATCGAGTGATGGGATCTACGTAGATCTGAAGAAGATTGAAGCAGTGCAAAGATGGTCCAGACCGTCCTCAGCTACAGAGATCCGGAGTTTTCTTGGTTTGGCGGGGTATTACTGTCGATTTGTAGAGGGTTTCTCATCTATTGCAACACCTATGATCAGGCTGACCCAGAAGGGTGCTCAGTTTAGGTGGACAGAGGAATGTGAGAAGAGATTTTAGAAGCTCAAGACAGCTTTGACTACAGCCCCAGTATTGGTATTGCCCACAGGTTAGGGATCTTATACTGTATATTGTGATGCATCGCAGATTGGTCTCGGCGCGGTGTTGATGCAGGATGGTAGGGTTATTGCCTACGCGTACAGACAACTGAAGGTGCATGAAAAGGACTATCATGTCCACAACCTTGAGTTAACAGCTATTGTTCATGCTTTGAAGATTTGGCGGCATTATTTGTACGGTGTTCCTTGTGAGATTTACATCGATCATCGGAGTTTGCAACATCTGTTTAAGCAAAAAGATCTTAACTTGCGTCAGCGAAGGTGGTTGGAGCTACTTAAGGATTATGATATCACCATTTTGTACCACCCTGAGAAGACCAATGTGGTGGCCGATGCTTTGGGTCGTCGGGCAGAGAGTTTGGGGAGCTTAGCATATCTACCAGCAGTAGAGAGGCCCATAGCGTTAGATGTTCAGGCCTTGGCCAGCTAGTTTGTGAGATTGGATATTTCTGAGTCGAGTCGAGTATTGGCTTGTGTGGTCTCTTGGTCTTCTCTTTATGATCGTATCAGGGAGCGTCAGTATAATGACCCCCATCTGCTTGTCCTTAAGGACACTGTCCAGCACGGTGATGCTAAGGAGGTCACTATTGGAGATGATTGTACATTGAGGATGCAGGGCAAGCTGTGTGTGCCCAATGTAGATGGTTTACGTGAGTTGATTCTCCAAGAGGCTCACAGTTCCTGATACTCTATTCATCCGGGTGCCGCAGAGATGTATCAGGACTTGAGATAGCATTACTAGTGGAGAAGAATTAAGAAGAACATAGTAGAGTATGTGGCCCGATGTCTAAATTGCCAGCAGGTGAAGTATGAGCATCAACGGCCAAGTGGGTTGCTTCAGAAGTTAGAGATTCCGGAATGGAAATGGTAGCGGATCACTATGGATTTCATTGTTGGACTCCCATGGACTCAGCGGAGGTTTGATGCAGTTTGGGTGATTGTGGATAGGCTGACCAAGTTGGCTCATTTCATTCCTGTGATGACCTCATATTCTTCCAAGCAGCTAGCTCGAATCTACATCCAAGAGATCGTCAGGCTTCATGGCGTACCGGTATCTATTATCTCTGACCGGGGAACGCAGTTTACATCACGATTCTGGAGAGCCGTACAGCAGGAGTTGGGTACTCGGGTTGATTTGAGCACAACATTTTACCCTCAGACGGGCGGGCAGTCCGAGCACACTATTAAGATACTAGAGGATATTTTCTGCGCTTGTGTGATAGATTTTGGGGGTGCTTGGGACCAGTTTTTGCCACTTGCGGAGTTTGCCTACAACAACAGTTATCAGTCCAACATTCAGATGGCACCGTATGAGGCTTTGTATGGTAGGCGGTGTTGGTCTCCAATGGGATAGTTTGAGCCGGGCGAGGCCAGATTATTGGGTACGGAATTGGTTCATGATGCCTTAGAGAAGGCTAAGGTGATTCAAGATAGACTTCGCACAGCCCAGTCTAGACAGAAGAGTTATGAGGATCGGAAGGTTCGCGATGTTGCGTTCATGGCTTGAGAGCGGGTCTTGCTCCGGGTTTCGCCTATGAAGGGTGTTATGAGGTTCGGAAAGAGGGGCAAGCTGAGCCCAAGATTTATTGGTCCCTTTGAGGTGTTGCGGCGAATTGGAGAAGTTGCTTATGAACTTTCTTTACCTCCTAGCCTAGCAGGAGTTCATCCGGTATTTCATGTTTCGATGCTTCGGAAGTATCACGGTGATCCGTCTCATGTGTTGGATTTCAAATCAGTCCAATTGGACAAGGATCTATCTTATGTTGAGGAGCCAATGGTTATTTTAGACATGCAGGTCAGAAAGCTAAGGTCAAAGAACATTGCTTCTGTGAAGGTTCAATGGAGGGGATAACCGGTCGAGGAGGCGACTTGGGAGACCGAGCAGGATATGCGCAGCTGTTATCCTTATCTTTTCATCACTTTAGGTATGCATCTATACTCGTTCGAGGATGAACGCTTATTTAATAAGGGGAAGATGTAATGACCCGACCGGTCATTTTGAGAGTAATAAATCTGGGACACTATTTACTATTTTCCCCGTATCGTTTTTTGCCTATGTGACTCGGGAGGTTTTGTTTTTTTTTGTTTTGGAGTGTTTTGGGACACTTAGTCCCTCAAACGGAAGCTTAAGTCTTAGGATTTTGAACGTAGTTAGAACAATGGGAAGACGATTCCGGAACGGAGTTTTGTTGGTTCCGTTAGCTTCGTTGGGTGATTTTGGACTTAGGGGCATATCCGAATTGTGTTTTGGAGGTCCGTAGCTTATTTCGGCTTGAAATGGCAAAAGTTAAATTTTTGAAGATTTAAACCGTGGTTTGGTTGGTTTCGGCATCGGTTATCGAATTTGGAAGTTTCAAGTTCTTTAAGTTTGAATCAGAGGATGATTTGGGATTTTAGCGTTGTTTGATGTGGTTTGAGGACTCGACTAAGTTCTTATGGTGTTTTAGGATTGGTTGGTACGTTTGGTCGAGGTCCCGAGGGCCTCGGGTGAGTTTCGGGTGCTTAACGGGTGAAAGGTTGGACTTAGAGGAATTTCTGACATGCTAGTTTCTGGTGTTTTCGAAGCTGCAGTGAGGAGTCCGCAATTGCGGCCCCGCAGAAGCGAGGATGGGATCACAGGTACGCCTTTAGGCCTAGGAGTCAGTGGTCACAAATGTGATGAGTGAGCCGCAGGAGCAGAGCCGCATCTGCAGAAGGGTAGTCGCAGATGCGGAGATGAGAAGGACCCAAGGTTTCGCAGAAGCGGACGAGTAGACGCAGAAGCGCATCCGCCGATGCGGACTTAGGCGTGCAGGTGCAGACTCTGGAGTTTTAATGAAAACTCACAGGTGCGGAGTCCTAGCCACAGAAGCGGCACCGCAGGTGCGATGATGAGGTCGCAGGAGCGGGTTCGTTAAGCAGAAAAGATATATTTCGAGGGTTTGATTCATTTCTCCATTTTTGGACTTGGGAGCTCAGAAATTGGTGATTCTTTGAGGGATTTGCAGAGAGAGCTTTGGGGTAACGATTCCTTACTCGTTTTTGGTTGTATTTCATTAATCTATAGTTGTTTTTTCCATTTAATTTCGGATTTGGATTGAAAAGTTGGGAAAATGGGGGAAAAGTTCCCTAACCGAATTTCTGAGTTTTGTTTGGGATTTAGACATCGGATTTGGATAATTTTGGTATGAGTGAACTCGTGAGTGAATGGTTGTTCATATTTTGTGACTTTTATCCGATTCCGAGACGTGGGCCCAAGTCAACTTTTTAGGACGGATTTCGGAATTTTTATTAAAATCTTGATTTCATTTATTAGATTAGTCTATTATAGCTGTATTTATGATATGTTATTATTTTTGGCTAGATTTGGGCCATTCAGAGTCGGATATTCGTGGAAAAGGCATTGTTACCGATTGACTAAGCTTGGTTCGAGGTAAGTGGCTTGCCTAACCTTGTGTGGGAGAAATACTCTTAGGATTTGGTACTATTTGATATGTGAGCGCCGTGTACGTGAGGTGACGAGTACGTACACGGGCCATTTGTGGTAAAACTCTGTTTTTTCACTAAGTCATAACTTGTTTTCTCCTTATTTGAAATACACTAGCATATGTAACTATCCTGTTTAGACTAGAATAGCTTGCCTACTTGTTTAACTGCCTATTTGAACTCTGTGCAGCATGTTTAGTGAAATTACCTGATTTACTTGACTTGAACTTAGTCTAAACTACAGGATTTCTTGTTGTAGCTATTATTTCGGTTGGTTGCGCTGCATATTTACTTTGGGACTACGGAACGGTATTCCGGGAGATCCCCATGTCTTGCATATTTACTTTGGGACTACGAAACGGTATTTTGGGAGATCCCCCTGTCTTGCATATTTACTTTGGGACTATGGAACGGTATTCTAGGATATCCCCCTATCTTGCATATTTACTTTGGGAATATGGAACGGTATTCCGAGAGATCCCCCAGCACATTTACGTTTGGACTACGATACGGTATCTCGGGAGATCCCCTGTTGTATTTTTATGTATTGAGCTGTTACCTTCTATGAATTCTTTCTTGTTAAATTTTAGTCTTTATTTTACTGCGATATTTTATTTTTGCCTGCCTTATTATCATATTCCAGTAGGGCCCGGACCTGACCTCGTCACTACTCTACCGAGGTTAGGCTTGGCACTTACTGGGTACCGATTGTGGTGTACTCATGCTACTCTTGTGCACATGTTTTTCGTGTGCAGATCCAAGCGCTCCTTATCAGCCACACTATCAGTGAGCCGGGACAGCTTTGGAGACTTTAAGATATATCTGCCGCGTCCGCAGACCCGGAGTCGCCATCTACTCTTTGTCATGTCCATTATCCTTTGTATTTTTTCTTGTTAGACTCTGATGTATAGAGACACTAGATTTTTCTTTTGTAGTTTGTGATTCACGATGTTCCGGGTTTTTGGGATTGCTGCGTATTTTTGAACAGTTAGTTGTTAAATTTAAGTTTTCATTCCATTATTCTGCAAATGTTAGGCTTACCTAGTCGTAGAGACTAGGTGTCGTCACGACGTCATACGGAGGGGAAAATTGGGCCGTGATAGTTTCTCTTGGAGCAAAAGTTGCACACAGGGCCTCAACTTAAATGGATAACTAAGCTCATGCAATATGATTTCATTATTGAATACAAAAAGGGGAAGGAGAATAAGGTAACAGATGCATTGTCTAGACTACCATTGGTAGAACTTGCTGCCTTGACATTGTATGTTAAGACTGACTTGTTAAGTCTCATCATGCAAAGTTGGGCCTTGGACACTTAACTCACTGATCTTATTGCTGAACTTAAGAGAGGAAATGTTGGGATCAATGGTTACTCCTTTGTACATGAGCAACTCAGAATAAACGGGAAGCTGGTGGTAGGCCCTGATGAACAACTAAGGAAGAACATTATCCAATTGTGGTACAACTCTCCTAGTGGAGGACACTCAGGAATAGACCATATTTACAGGAAAATTTCTGCCTTTTTTATTGGAAAGTCCTGAAAAAGGATGTCCAGACTCATGTCAAGAAATGTGATACTTTCCAAAGAAGCAAGTATGAAACCACCCCATACCCATGTTTACTCCAACCGCTCAAACTACCCTCACTGGCTTGGAGTAGAATTAGTATGGATTTCATTAAGGGATTGCCAAAGTCCCAAGGGAAGTCAGTTATTTGGGTGGTGTTTGATAGGAACAAAGTATGCCCACTTCATTGGAGTGTCACACCCATACTTAGCTGGTGACATTGCCAAATTATTCATGGAGCATGTGTTCAAATTGCATGGGATGCTAGAAGATATAGTCAGTGATAGAGACCCTATTTACTAGTAAACTATGGCAAGAATTATTCTCTATGCGTGGAGTCACACGCAGTACTTCCACAGCCTATAATCCTCAATATGATGGGCAAACAAAGGTTGTCAATAAGTGTTTGGAGACATATCTCAGGTACTTTTGTTCCGACTCTCAAAAGGATTGATTCTCTTACTTGACAGCTGCTGAGCCGTAGTATAATACCACATTACATTCCTCAATCCAAACCACACCCTATGAAGCCTTGTATGGACAACCCCCACCACTCCACTTACCTTACATTGTAGGAGATTCTGTCATGGAAGAGGTAGATAGAAGCCTGGTCACCAGAGAGTTTAAGTACCAGCTGCTAAAATACCATCTACAGAGGGCCCAATAGAGGATGTCTACACAAGCTAATAAGCATAGGTCTGACAGGCAATTCAAGGAAGGAGAATGGGTGTACCTCAAAATCCAACCTTATAGGCAACTCAGTATGTCAGGCTCTCACTTCTCCAAACTCTCAGCCAAATTCTATGGGCCATATAAGATCATACAAAGAATTGGAAATGTAGCTTACAAACTGTCGTTGCCTTCTCAACTCCTTCTGCATCCTACATTTCATGTATCCCAGCTCAAACCTTGCCACATGTTACCCGAGAAGATCTCACACCCTCCAGTCATTGATATCTCTAGTCCCTACTGCCCTCAACCTTAACAAATTTTGGACAGACGCATAGTGCAAAAAGGGAACAAGGCCATATCTCAGATACTCGTTCAATGGGAGCAAACAACACCAGAAAAGCCACTTGGGAGGATTATTAATTTCTAAGGACTAGATTCCCTTCTTTCCTTCCTTGAGGACAAGGAAGATTTTGAAAAGGGGGATCTAATACGTGTAGCTTACGTCAGTGGTTCCTTGTGCTCGTTGAGTGGTACGGGATAGTTAGGTTAGTTAAACATAAGGCTGAAGATAAGTTTGAGAAATGTTTAGTTTACTCCACTTTTGTTTTAAATTACTGGAATGACCCGACCGATCGTTTCGAGAGTTATAGCCCTGTTTCCCCTATTTCTGTTTTTCTTGTGTCCTTCAGCTATATTGTGATATACCGGGTTAGTTGGTTCGGGTCCGGAGTGGTTTCGGAGTGAATTGAGACACTTAGTCTCTAAAGTAGAAGCTTAAGTTGAAGAAATCAACCGGATGTTGACTTATATGTAAACGATCTCAGATTTGAATTTTGATGGTTCTGTTAGCTCCGTTAGGTGATTTTGGACTTAGGTGTGCATCCGGAATGTGATTTGGAGGTCCGTAGTGGAATAAGGCTTGAATTGGCAAAAGTTGGAAATTTGACGATTTTGGTCGGAAGTGGACAATTTGATATCGGGGTTGGAATGGATTTTCGGAAATTGGAGTAGGTTCGTGGTGTCATTTGTGACGTGTGTGTAAAATGTGAGGTCATTCGGACGTGGTTTGGTATGTTTCGACATCGTTTGGGGAATTTGAAAGTTTAGAAGTTCTTAGGCTTGAATCCGAGGGTAATTTGGTGTTTTGATGTTGTTTTGAGTGATTCGAAGGCTCAACTAAGTTCGTATGATGTTATGGGATGTGTTTGTATGTTTGGTTAAGGTCCCGAGGGCCTCAGTGCGGTTTCGGGTGGTTAACGGAAGGTTTGAAACTTGGAAAATGCAGCAGAACTGCTACTGCTGGTGTTTTTCGCACCTGCGGAGAGGTTGCCGTAGGTGCGAGACCGCAGAAGCACATGGGAGGTCGCAGATGCGGGCAGTGTTGAGTTGGACTGGAACCGCAGGTGCGAGACCTAGGTGGAGAGAGAGGCGCAGGTGCGCTATCGCATGTGCAAGATTTGGCCACACATGTAGAACCTGGGATCTTATGTGAGTTTCGCACCTGCGATGGGAATTTTCGCAGGTGCGGCGTCGCAGAAGCGGAAAAAGGGACCCGAGGTGCGGTTTCGCCAGGCAGAATGCATAAATAGAGGACTTCGTGATTTTTGCTCATTTCCACCATTTTGTAACTCGGACTTTGGAGCTTTTGAGGTGATTTTTGAAGGGATTCAAGGATATTCACTGAGGTAAGTCCCTTGAGCCTAAGTACCCTCAGCTATGGTGTTTTCCCGTTGATTTCTCATCTAATTAGTAGGGTTTTGAAGTGAAAATTTAGGGTTAGGGCTTGGGATTTTGGAGAGTGTAATTTGAAGATTCGAGGGACCAAATGATGTCGGATTTTGATGAATTTCATATGGTTAGTCTCGTGAGTGAATGGGCTTTCAGGTTTTGTGACTTTTGTCGGATTTTGAGACATGGGCCTGGGGGTCGGATTTGAGTCGATTTCGGGTTTTGAGTCTAACTTAGTAGTTTTCTTGTGGAATTAATTCCTTTAGCATATATTAAGGGTATTGTACTGCTTGTGACTATATTCGGGACGCTCAGAGGCCGATTCGAGAGGCAAGGGCATAGTGAAGTAGAGATTTGCTCGGATTGAGGTGAGTAACAGTATTAAATCTAGTCCTGAGGGTATGGAACCCCAGATTTTTGTGTCATGTGACTATTTGGAGGTGACGCACATGCTAGGTGACGGGCGTGTGGGCGTGCACTATTGGGGATTGTGACTTGGATCGTCCCATAGCAACTGTAAAGTTTAACAACCTATTATAGCTATATGCTCTTTATATGATTTAGAAAGATTTACTGTAAATCATGCTAGATACCATGTCTAGGTTTTATGCCAGTATTATTTGGACCCTTAGAGGTCGTTTCTTGCTGTCCTCTAACTGCTTTAGTTGATATCCCGTACTCAGTCATATTCATGAATTCTTACATCATGGCTCAATCTCTGTTATTCTATTTGATGCATCATGTTAATGTTGTTTGGGCTGATATTTTTGATTTCTGAGAGCCCGAGAGACTGGAGAGGTTTAAGACTGAGTGAGGCCGAGGGCTTGTTTGTGAGGTATTGTACCTTAACACGTGAGTTGTCCATGTGGATTCTGATATGATATTATAGCACGTGAGTTATCCATGCAACATGTGAGTTGTCCATGCAGATTATAGCGCTTTGGCTGTAGGAGCCTCTCCGGAGTTTGAACACCCCCAGTGAGTGCAGGTACCTACTGAGTACGAGTGCCGAGTGCCGAGTGCCGAGTGTTGAGCGATTGTGAGGCATGAGTAATTGGGAGGACTGAGTGATATTAGCCCGAGGGGCAGTATATGATTTCATCATCCATGCTCATAGTTTCTTTGAGTCCTTGTTTGAGAATTGTTGAAAGATATTTCTAATTGACTTACTTGAACTTGATTTAAACAAGCTGATTTGACTTAAACTCTGGTTACAAAGCATGCCGCACTTTACTAAATTTTTGTGATATGAACGGTACTTGCATTTAGCTCGTCACTACTTCTCAGCCTTTATTTACTTCTGTTGCTTACTGAGTTGGTTTACTCACATTACTTCCTGCACCTTGTGTGCAGATCCAGGCATTTTTGGTCATGGTAGCGGTTGTTGATATTCCTGTAGCTGATCATTGGAGTTAGCAGGTAGCTGCCCGGTGATCGCAGCCCTGTTTTCTTCTTCTTTATCTTCCCCTTAGTTGTATTTTGGATTTTTCCTAGACTATGTTATTGTTGTTGTTGGCGGACCAGTTTTTTTAGTAGTTGCTCATGACTCAATGACACTCTGATGTTTGGGACTTTTCATTCCGCATTTCTATTTTTGAGTTCAACCCTTGTTTCTTTTATGAAATTCTGCTATATAAAACGTATTTTGGCATATCTTTGAATGAATTATTGTAGTATTATGGGAGTCGGTTGGCCTAGTACCATCGATAGTCACCATCACGAGAGGTTTGAGTTTAAGGTCGTGACAAGTTGGTATCAGAGCCTAGGTTACATAGGTATCATGGAGATGTCTGTACTTATCTTTGAGAGGCTGCAAAACCTTTAGGAAAATCTCCCATTCTTGAATTCTTGTCATGCGAATCTGTTGATTCTGGCAACTAAACTTCTGTTGTTTCATTCTCTCACAGATGGTGATGACTCGCACTACCTGACAGAAGGATCAGCAACCAGTACCACCAGCCAGGGTCGCGAGAGGCCGAGGCCGCGGTCGAGGCCATGGAAGGGGTAGAGGTGCAGTACCTGCAGACCCCTCAGTTGCTCCAGATCAGGACCAGGTCCCCGTGGTAGATGTTCCAGCGGGACCAGCTCAGACACCGCCTGTGTCTATTGTGATTCCTGGCCTCTAGGATGCCTTAGCTCAGATTCTGATAGTGTGTACTGGCCTTGCTTAGGCGGTCTCTGTTTTGACGGCCACAACCCCTTTTCAGGCCGGGGAAGGCACTAAGACTCCCGCCGCACGCACACCTGAGTAGGTTGTTCAGGGACTCCAGACACCGGGGACACCACCAGCCCAGTCGGTTGCAACTGCTCAGGATTTTATGGTTCTTGCTATGCTTGAGGATGATTACCGTAGGTTGGAGAGGTTTGGGAGACTCCAGCCTCCACCTTTCAGTGGCACAGAGAGGGAGGATGCCCAGGACTTCTTGGACAGGTGTCAGAGGATACTCCGTGCAACTTGTATTCTGGAGACTTGTGGAGTCTCTTTCACTACTTTTCAGTTTTCTAGGGCTGCACTCAGATGGTGGGATACTTACGAGAGGTGTAGGCCTATTGGCGTAGCACCCCTTACTTGGAAGCAATTCTCCGTGGTCTTTTTGGAGAAGTTCATGCCTCAGTCCCCCAGAGAGGAGCTACGCAGACAGTTTGAGCAGCTTCGCCAGGGTGATATGTCTATGATGCAGTATGAGATGCGATTCTCGGAGTTAGCCCATCATGCTATCTGGTTGGTTCCCATAGACAGGGAGAGGATCATGAGGTTTATAGATGGTCTCACTTTTCAGCTACGGTTGCTTACGACCAGAGAAAGGGTGTCTGGTGCGACTTTTGATGAGGTTGTCGACATTGCTCGGTAGATTGAGATGGTTCACGGTCTGGAGAGGATTGAGAGAGAGGCTAAGAGGCCTCGAGGACAGGGAGGATTTAGTGGTGCTCCTTATGGGGGTCAGTTCCAGCACGGCAGAGGCCGTCCATTCGGGCATGCTCAGCCGGCCTGCCCAGTTCATCGTGGTGCATCATCGGGCCATGGTTTTCACAGTTCTCATCAGGGCCACTCATCACTCAGTGCCCTTACAGCCCAGAGTTCGTCCCATGCTCTATAACTTCAGGGCTCCTCTATGCCAGGTTCTTCTACCAGTTATCTCGGTGCTCGGGGCTCCCTTCAGTCCCCACCACCAGCACCAGGGAGTTGTTTTGAGCGTGGGGAGTTTGGGCATATGTGGAGGCAGTGTCCTCGTCGTCATGGAGGTCTATCTCAGCATAGGAGTCAGCCTTCGACTTCAGCACTAGTTACTTCACCACCCGCCCAGTCAGCTCGGGGTGGAGGTCAGTCAGCTAGGGGTCGCCCTAGAGAGGGAGGCAGATCAGGGGGTGGCCAGGCCTGTTTCTATGCCCTCCCTACCAGACCAGATGCTATTGCTTCAGATGCTGTGATTACAGGTATTGTCTCAGTTTGTCACAGAGATGCCTCTATTATTTGACCTTGGTTCCACGTATTCATATGTTTCCTCATATTTTGCCCATTTTTTGGATATGCCTCGTTAGTCTTTAGTTTCATCTGTTCATGTATCTACTCCTGTGGGCGATACTATTATTGTCGACCGCGTATATCGGTCATGTGTGGTGACTATTGGGGGTCTGGAGACCCGAGTGAACCTTTATGCTGCTCAGTATGGTTGACTTTGATGTGATATTGGGTATGGATTGGTTATCTCCATGCCATGATGTTCTAGATTGCCACGTTAAGACCGTGACGTTAGCGATGTCGGGATTTTCGAGGGTTGAGTGGATCGGTTCTATAGATTATGTACCTAGTAGGGTGATTTCATATTTGAAGGCTCAACGTATGGTTGAGAAGAGTTTCCTATCTTATTTGGCTTTTGTGAGGGATGTTAGTACAGAGACTCCTATCATTGATTCTGATCTGGTAGTATGGGATTTTCCGGATGTGTTCCCTACCTATCAGGCATGCCGCCTGATAGGGATATTGACTTCGGTATTGATTTGGTGCCGGGCACTCAGCCCATTTCTATCCCACTGTATCTTATGGCACCGGCGGAGTTGAAGGACCAACTTCAGGAACTCCTTGATAAGGGGTTTATTCGGCCTAGTGTGTCACCTTGGGGTGCACCGGTTCTATTTGTAAAGAAGAAGGATGGTTCCATGAGGATGTGCATTGATTATAGGTAGTTGAACAAGGTCACAGTTAAGAACAAGTATCCTTTACCTCGTATTGATGATTTATTTGACCAGCTTCAGGGAGCGAGAGTGTTCTCCAAGATTGATTTGAGGTCCAGGTATCACCAGCTGAAGATTCAGGATTTGGATATTCTTAAGACAACTTTCAGGGCCCGATATGGCCATTATGAGTTCTTAGTGATGTCTTTTGGGCTGACCAATGCCTTAGCAGCGTTCATGCATTTGATGAATAGTGTATTCCAGCCCTATTTGGACTCATTCGTTATTGTATTCATTGATGACATCCTGGTGTACTCTCGTAGCCAGGAGGAGCATGCTCAACATCTGAGGATTGTATTCCAGAGGTTGAGGGAGGAGAAGCTTTGTGCAAAGTTCTCCAAGTTTGAGTTTTGGCTGGGTTCAGTAGCATTCTTGGGCCACGTAGTGTCTAGTGAGGGTATTCATGTGGATCCGAAGAAGATAGAGGCGGTGCAAAGTTGGCCTAGACCGTCCTCAGCCATGGAGATTAGGAGATTCCTTGGTTTGGTGGGCTATTACCGTCGCTTTGTGGAGGGATTTTCATCTATTGCATCGCCCTTGACTAAATTGACCCAAAAGGGTGCTCCATTCAGGTGGTCGGATGAGTGTGAGGAGAGCTTCCAGAAGCTCAATACTGCGTTGACCACAACTCCAGTGTTAGTTCTGCCATCAGCTTCAGGTTCTTACACCGTGTATTGTGATGCCTCGAGGGTAGGTATTGGATGTGTTCTGATGCAGGAGGGGTAGGATGATTGCCTATGCCTCGCGCCAATTGAAGACCCATGAGAAGAACTATCCTGCCCATGATCTTGAGTTAGCAGCCATTGTACACGCCTTGAAGATTTGGCGTCATTATTTGTATGGGGTTCATTGTGAGATCTATACTGATCACCGGAGTTTGCAGCATCTGTTTAAGCAGAAGGATCTTAACTTGCGTCAGCGGAGATGGTTAGAGCTTCTTAAGGACTACGATATCACTATCTTGTACCATCCGGGGAAGGCCAATGTGGTGGCCGATGCCTTTAGTCACCGGGCAGAGAGTTTAGGGAGTTTAACATATCGTTCAGTAGCAGAGAGGCCCTTGGAATTGGATGTTCAGGCCTTAGCGGGCCAGCTTGTCAGATTGGATATTTCAGAGCCGAATCGGGTATTGGCTTGTGTGGTCTCCGGGTCTTCTCTTTATGAGCGTATCAGGGAGCGTCAGTATGATGACCCCCACCTGCTCGTTCTTCAGGACAGGGTTCAGTGAGGTGATTCTAGGGATGAGACCATTAGTGATGATGGTGTGTTTAGAATGTAGGTCCATATATATGTGCCCAATATAGATGGGCTCCGAGAGTTGATTCTTGAGGAGGCCCACAGCTCGCGGTATTCCATCCATCCGTGTGTCGCGAAGATGTACTAGGATTTGATACAGCACTATTGGTGGAGGCGGATGAAGAAGGATATAGTTGGGTTTGTGGCTCGGTGTCTCAATTGTCAGCAAGTTAAGTATGAACATCAGAGACCGGGTGGCTTGCTTCAGAGGTTAGAGATCCCAGAGTAGAAGTGGGAGCGAATCACCATGGACTTCGAGGAAGTTTGATGCTATTTGGGTTATCGTGGATCGGCTGACCAAGTCCGCGCACTTCATTCCAGTTGGTATTACTTACTCTTCAGAGCGATTGGCAGAGATTTACATCCGAGAGATTGTTCGCCTGCATGGTGTTCCAGTTTCTATCATTTCAGATAGAGGTACTCAATTTACATCGCAGTTTTGGAGGGCCGTGCAGCTAGAGTTGGGTACTCGGGTTGAGTTGAGCATAACTTTTCACCCTCAGATGGGCAGGCAGTCCGAGCGCACTATTCAAATATTGGAGGACATATTGCGCGCTTGTGTCATTGACTTTGGGGGTTCATGGGATCAGTTTCTGCCGCTCGCGGAGTTTGCATATAACAACAGTTATCGGTCAAGCATTCAGATGGCTCTGTACGAGGCTTTATATGGGAGAAGGTGTAGATCTCCAGTAGGATGGTTTGAGCTGGGCGAGGCTAGGCTCTTGGGTACAGACTTGGTCTAGGATGCATTAGATAAGGTGAAATTAATTCAGGAGCGGCTTCGCACTGCGCAGTCTAGGCAGAAGAGCTACGCGGACAGGAAGGTCCGTGATATGTCCTTCATGGTTGGGGAGAAGGTTTTACTGAATGTATCACCCATAAAGGGTGTTATGAGGTTTGGGAAGAGGGGCAAGTTGAGCCCCCGATTCATTGGGCCTTTTGGGGTGCTTTAGAGGATAGGGGAGGTGGCTTATAAGCTTGCCTTGCCACCCAGTTTGTCGAGTGTGCATCCAGTGTTTCATGTTTCCATGCTCCGGAAGTATGTTGGCTATCCGTCCCATGTTTTGGACTTCAGCACGGTTCAGTTAGAGGGAGATATGACTTATGATGTGGAGCTGGTGGCCATTCTGGATCGGCAGGTTCGGAAGTTGAGGTCAAAGGACATAGCGTCGGTGAAGGTGCAGTGGAGAGGTCAGCCTGTGGAGGAGGCCACCTGTGAGACCTAGCGGGAGATGCGGAGCAGATACCCACACCTATTGGAGACTCCAGGTATGTTTCTAGACCCGTTCGAGGACGAACGTTTGTTTAAGGGGGAGGATGTAACGACCCGGCCGGTCGTTTCGAGAGTTATAGCCCCGTTTTCCCCATTTTTGCTTCCTTTGTGCTTGCAGCTATATTATGATGTATCGGGTTAGTTGGTTTGGGTCNTGGTGATATGACTTATGATGTAGAGCCGATGGTCATTTTGGATCGGCAGGTTCGAAAGTTGAGGTCAAAGGACATAGCTTCGGTGAAGGTGCAGTGGAGAGGTCAGCCTATGGAGAAGGCCACCTCGGAGACCGAACGGGAGATGCAGAGCAGATATCCACACCTATTTGAGACTCCAGGTATGTTTCTAGACCCGTTCGAGGACGAATGTTTGTTTAAGAGAGGGAGGATATAACGACCCGATCGGTCATTTCGAGAGTTATAGCCCTGTTTCACCCATTTTTGCTTCTTCTTGTGTCCTTCAGCTATATTGTGATATACCGGGTTAGTTGATTCAGGTCCGGAGTGGTTTCGTAGTGAATTGAGACACTTAGTCTCTAAAGTAAAAGCTTAAGTTGGAAAAGTCAACCGGAAGTTGACTTATATGTAAACGATCTCGGATTCGAATTTTGATGGTTCTGTTAGCTCCGTTAGGTGATTTTGGACTTAGGAGTGCGTCCAGAATGTGATTTGGAGAAATTAGGCTTGAGTTAGCGAAAGTTGAAAATTTGGCGATTTTGGTCGGTAGTGAAAATTTTGATATCGGGGTCGGAATGGATTTTCAGAAATTGGAATAGGTTCGTGGTGTCATTTGTGAGGTATGTGTAAAATTTGAGGTCATTCGGACGTGGTTTGGTAGGTTTCGATATCGTTTGTGGAATTTAAAAGTTTAGAAGTTCTTAAACTTGAATCCAAGGGTAATTTGGTGTTTTGATGTTGTTTTGAATGATTCGAAGGCTCGACTAAGTTCGTATGATGTTATAGGATGTGTTGGTATGTTTGGTTTAGGTCCCGAGGGCCTCGGGGTAGTTTCGGGTGGTTAACGGAAGGTTTGGAACTTAGAGTGAGGCCTTTATTAAGAGTTCCTAATTTGTTTTTTAGTACTAGTCTTAAAATTTCCTTAATATCCGTCTATCAAATTTAAGTTACAAATAAGGTAAAGTTTTCATTTTTAGTTCTAAATGTCACTAAATTGTACTACTTTATTGTGATTTAACATCAAAATCAAAATTATTATTTTTGCTATCGTTTTTTACACTATTCTGTCGTTATTGTTATGTCAATATTTTAAACAAGCTTTTTATCAACATTTACTATCACTAATTAAATATAAAAAGTGACTTCTTTTCTTCTACAAAGTACGATTTAACAATTAAAAAATATAGTAAAATTCCCAACATTAGATGTAAATATTGTTAGTTACCAATTAGTAATATGATATTTAAAATATAAGTCATAATGTTTTTCGATATTTTGTATCAAATGTTATTGTTTTTACAACTTTTTATATCAAATGTCATTGTTTTTACGATATTTTGTATCAAATGTCACCTATTTTACGACATTTTGTATCCAATGTCATTATTTTTATGACATTTGTTCATAAATGTCAAAAGAATTATTTTTTCCGACATTTATTTCAAATGTCACTAAATAAATGTCGTCATATCCTCAGGGTGTCAATGGTTCGGTTCGGCCAGTTATTTTATAAAATTTATACCATACCAATTTTTCGGTTATTCTATTATGTATAACCAAAATTAGACTTTTCAAAACTGTCCCAATCATGTCGGTTTCTCTTTGGTATCGATACGGTTCGATTAATTTTCGGTATTTTTTTAAATATCATGTAAAATTCACCATTAGAAGTAGAATGCAATAACATACGTTCTTTTATAGGACTTAGCAAAACTCTCTAGACATTTTTACTGTTTAAAGGGTGATGAATTAAAAAAAATAAAAGATGGTTAGAGTATATATCTATCAACTATTATACAACAGAGTAAAAGAAACCAAGCAAAGGCAAAGAAAATATAAATCACATGAGTGGAAAGATATTAACCAAGTTGGGACTCAAGAATAAAGTCTATAGAAGATTAAATATTCAAAAAGATAAATCTAAATTATATGAAAGGAAACATATTCAATATATTGTAGTTTGCTACTCATAATCGCTATAATACTTTGTGTCTTGCTAATAAAGATACTTGAAATAACTTAGTTTAAGTAGACGTAGCATAATAGGTTTTAGGAATTAGTATTTTGAGTTTAATTACTTGTTGGCTTGTAATAGTTTTCATAATTCCAAGGCCCAAAGAAAAATTTAATGCATTATTATTTTTAAACTTACTAGATAAATTTATTTTCCATATGTAAAATTTATTCGGTACGGTTCGATTTTTTTTTCGGTTTATTTTTATGAAATAAAAAAATCTACCCTAATTATCGGTGCGGTTATAGATTTATACAAAAATCTATGGTTTCTTAAAAAGAAACCTAAAAATCGGTTCGGTACGGTACGATTCGGTCGGTTTAGTCGATTTTCGAATATCCATTGACACCCCTAATTTCTTGTAGTGGGTATATATGATCCTCTCTTCTCATCTTCTCTCAAATATTGCACAAGTAGCTAGTTTGCCAGCAATTACAGTGTAAAATATTACTCCCTAGTATAACCATTTTAATATGACAGCCAGATGTAGAGCTAGTGGCAAGTTAATTCAATCGAGTAACTCCCTAGTATATTTACTTACTGGTCTAGCCAACTATTGATGGTCGTAGAGCATTCATGGTTAGATGTGAACCGATCTTTCCTTAAAGGAAACTGTAACACAACTTCTGTTAGATCCACAACTTCTCTAAATCCTGGATCCGCTGCAAAGGAGGTGTAAGAGGCGGATCCAGGATTTAAAACTCTATGAGTTCAAGTTATAAAGTTTTTAGAATTGAATCCCTTATATTTTTAAAGTTATAGGTTCATATCTACTATTTTATAATTTTAATAATTTTTGTACATAAAGTTTTATTCCGCGTCAAAAGTTATGGGTTCAATTGAATCCATATCTAGTACACTACTTCCGTCACTGGTAATTATGGTTAATATTTTGGCTAGTGGAGTCCATCTCACATAAGCATGTATAAGCCTATTTACAAAGTAGACTTTGTTGACCATATTCTTTAGGACCCAAAAATATTGCATTATGTGGTGGATATCATTTGCACAAGTTGTATCTTTTCTTTTACAACTAAGAGACCAAGACTTTTTTGCCTATAAAAGGAAAAATCATTAGTTCATTTTAAACACACCAACAAGACTTGAGTCTTCATTTCTTGTTTCTTCTCCTCCTTTAGTTATTGAGAGTATTTTGTAAGAGAGTTGAGTGTTGGAAAATACTTGTATGATCCCCTTTCTTTGGAGTGATCTTGTGAGGTTATTCTCTCTGGGGTATTTGGGATTAATTAGAGTATTTACTCTAATTTTGTACGCTCCTTTATACTCTTGTTGCTATAGTGAATTTGTTGCTCTCCGCCTGTGGATGTAGGTCACACTGACCGAACCACGTTAAATTGGTGTCTTCTTTATATTCTTTAATTGTCGTTGTTATCAACTTGCATTGTTTTTGTTATTGTCATTACAACATTATTTGACTAAATTTCGCACTATCCGAGTTTTCGATCCTAACAAATTGGTATCAGAACCGGATCTAACTGCGTTAGTTTCAATAGCAAAAATGACTATAACAAAAACCTATGTTGAAAAATTTGACCGAAGTGCAAACTTCGGAATGTGGCAATTAAAGATGGAAGTTATCCTAATTCAGGATGGCTTAGACTTGGAGTTGGAAGGAAAGGAGAAGAAGCCGGATAAAATGACGGATGATGAGTTTGCCATCATAGACAAAAAAGCAAAAGCATGTATCATTTTAAATATCTCAAATGAGGTTTTACGTGAAGTTTCAGTAGAATTCACAGCCAAAGGCATGTGGAAAAATTGAAAACCTTATATATGAAGAGGACGGTGGAAAATAGACTTTACATGAAGTATAAGCTTTATACAATTCGTATGGATGAAAGTACCTTTATTCTCTCTCATCTTGATACTTTTGATTCCATTCTTATGGATTTGAGTAATATAGATGCGGAAATTAAAGATGAGGATCAAGCCGTGTTATTGTTTTGTTCTCTACCCCCATCTTTTAAGCATATAAGAGATAATATGATTTATGCAAATGATTATATCTTTTGTAAGGATATTAATTCTATCTTAAAATCAAAAGAACAGATAGATAGTGATATTAGTGGAACTCAAGAGGAAGTTGGCTTGTTTGTTAGGGGCAAATCCGACTCCATATCCAGATATAATAATTTAGAGTGTCACTATTGTCATAAGAAAGGTCATATTATCTTTGAATGCTATAAACTGAAAAATAAAGAAAAGTATAAAGAAAGTAAAAATGAACACAAAAATACTGATACTGCCGAAGCCAGTGCAACAACTGATGAGATTAAAGAAACTATCTTTTTAGCAAATGAAACTAGTTTCAGATTAGACAAGGAGTGGATTTTAGATTCTGGTTGTTCATATCATATGTGTCCTAGCTGTGACTTGTTTTCTACATACGATTCAGTTGAAGATGGAGTTGTCCAACTGGTAATGTTACTTGTAACGTTATTGGCAAAGGTACAATTCGGATCATAATACACGATGGTGTGGTGAGAACTATTACCGATGTTAGATATATTCCCGAGTTGAAGAAAAATCTCATCTCTTTGGATACTTTAGAATCCCTTGGGTGCAAATTCACTGGTGAAGGTGGAGTTCAAAAATATTTTCAAGGTGCTCTTGTGATCATGAAAGCACACAGATCTGGTTCGTTGTATACTTTATTGAGATTCACTGTTATAGACCCTACTACAGTTTCGGTATCAAACAACTTGTCTTATTTTGATGGCATTAAATTTTGACATATGCCCATTGGGGCTTTTGCGGAGAAAGTGAAATAAATTTACTATATCAGCCAAATTAGGCCAAAGTGGAGATTTGTAATTATGGCCAATGTTTTGACTAGTGGAGTCTATTTCACATAAGCATAAACTTATTTGCAAAGTAGACTTTGTTGGCAATATTCTTTGGGACCCAAAATATTGTGTGGATATTATTTGCACAAGTTATATCTTTTCTTTTACAACTAAGAGACCAAGGTTTTTTTGCCTATAAAAGAAAAAGTCATTAGTTCATTTTAAACATACCAACAAGACTTAAGTGTTCATTTCTTGTTTCTTCTTCTCTTTTAGTAATAGAGAGTATTTTGTAAAAGAGTTGAATGTTGGGAAACACTTGTGTGATCCCCTTTTTTGGAGTGATCTTGTGAGAGTATTCTTTCGGAGGTATTTAGAATTAATTAGAGTATTTACTCTAATTTTGTATGCTCTTTTGTACTCTCGTTAACACGTGATGAAAGAACCTAATTCGACCAGTTGAATCTCTCATGTTCGTCGACTAACCTATACGGTAAAAAAAACATCCAAAGAGTAAAAGAATTGAAAGTCTGTAACCAAAACTTCATTAACTTTGGAAGACCACACATAAATAACATTAATTTGAAAATATATTAATGGTCTACCAGCTGTCATTATAGTTTCTGATTGATTAAATTGTTGATGGGTGGTGGAAAAAAAAATACTAAGAACGACTTGGTTTAAATGATACTTGCAAATAATGGTGGCAAGTGGGTCGATTCGGACCCGGAACCGTGGACCAAACAGGCCAGGATTGATAGGATCGGTATTTGTGGGCCTGGTCCGATCTTCTGGGCCGGTTCGACAATTGGGACCGCTGGGACCGGGACCGGACCGGTCCCTGGCGGACCAAACGATCCCGACGGTCAAATTTCAAAAAAAAAAATATGTTATTTAAAAGCTAGCCGTTGGGGGCTGTCACAAAATAGTCATTGGCTATTTAAAAAATAGCCATTTAATCCCTCCCCCCTCCCCCCAAACTTTATTTTAACCCCAAAGTTTTTATAATTATATTTTTTTCCTATTTTCAACTATAAATACCCCCTCATTCTTTCATTTTTCTTACAAAATCATCAGTTTATCATAATCTCTCTATAATTTTTTTCTATAATTGCTACTATTGCTTACTTTATTATTACAATTTGTGAAAAAATTATGAAGTTGGTGAATTGAAATCTTCAAGTCTTCAACGATAATCAATTTTCAACAAGTTGTTCGTCAATTCGGTAAACTCGTTCCAACTCTTAAGTTTTAATATTATAGTTTTGTTAGTTTTATTTATTTTTTATTACTTGATTAATTAAGATGGCTTCCTTAAAAACGTTTTTAGTAAAAATAAGGGAAAATCCAAGAGTGGCGAATCTAGTGCTCAATTTGTTCCTCCTCCACTGCCCCAGGCTCCCCGAACCAAACCCCATATCCGTCCTACACCTGCTATTCTTGATAGCGATAATAGTTTGTTACAATTTACTGAGAGTCAATTTTGCCATAATATTAGAGCTGGTGAACAATTAGACCATGAATTAATGAATGCTCTTTATTCTAATCCAACTATTGATGAAAATGATAATGAGGAAATAGATTTTGATAAAACTCTACCGGATGATGATACACCCACTAGTCCTGCTCCTGATGTTAACTCAAATAGTGATAACCCTGCTAATCCAAATAATGCCCCATCTGATACTCCTGTTACTACTCTTACTTTCTCTAGACAACCTACCAAACCGACGAAAACATCTCCTGTTTGGCCAATTTTTACTCAACTAATTCCAGAAAATAAGGCTAAGTGTAAAACTTATTGCACGTAGTTAGCTTTTAAATATTTTGAATCGCGGGGGGAGGGGAGACCCGGAACTTTGGCTAGACACATATTGAAACACCCTCAAGATAGAGTGAGATATCTTCGTCTGAAAGCTTTGGCCGAGGGGAAAAGTATACCTACTCCTAGTCAGGCTGGCCCTAGTACTGATTCAAATCAATTTCAACTGGGAATTAATATTGTTACCGATGGTATTTTATATTATGATCCAAAAAAGGATCGAGAAGAATTGGCAAAAATGGTAATTGTTATGTACTTACCCTATAGTTTTCCTTCTGACCCTAACTTTGTACATTATATTAGAAATTATTTTAATCCAACTTATAAAGATTTTCCTCGCACAACCGTAAAGAGCGATATTTATAAATATAAACATGAATATAAACAATATTTGCGTTATTTATTTACTCATATAAATTGTCATGTTGCTATTACAACTGATAGTGGTAGAAGTGGTAACGACTGTGATTACCTTACTGTTACCAGTCATTGGATTGATGAGGATTGGATAATGCAAAAGTGCATTATTGCTTATAGAATAATTAATTCACGTCACACAGGACAGTTTATTGCTAGCACAGTTACAGATATTTGTAGATATTTTTGCATTAGTGATAAAATAATATCAGTTTCAATGGATAATACTACTAATAACACAAATGCTATAGCCTTGCTTACAACTACGCTAAATCCTGCATTTAGTGATATTTTTCATGTTAGATGTATTTGTCATATTTACCATTTAATTATGGGTGATGGTATGAGAATTTTAAATATTGAAATTAAAAAGATTAAAATGACTCTTAACTGGATTTTTTTATTCAAATCATAGAAGCAGACTTAGAGAATATTTTAAAAGATGCGATAAATTTGGCCTAAGAGAAAGAAATGTTTCTAAACCTTGTCCAATTAGATGAAATTATATGTATGAAAGTTTGATTGTTGCATATGAATATAGAAACTCCATAAACTCATCATTTAATGCACGTGTAAGTGATGATGATGAGCACCTTACGAATGGGGATTGGGCTAATGTTAAAATGCTTGTAGATTTTTTAGAAAATTTTTATATTGCTACAAATGAATTTTCTGGGCAATATTATCATACTATTTCTAACTGTTTAGTTTATATTGCAGAACTTGCAAATTTGTTTGCTTATTTTTCAGAGGGTGGGAAAATTTATAAACTTGCTATTGATTCTATGAGGAAAAAAGTTTAAAAAATATTTTTTCCATATTCTCCCTATTTATGATGTTGCTGCTTTGTTAAATCCTTGTATGAAATTAGGAGGTCCTCAATTTTGGTATGAAACTGTTTATAATGGTTTAACACTTGAAGATGAGGAGTTGTCTCAACTTTCGGAAGCAATAACCTCAATTAGACCAAATGTTCCAACTCCTTCTTCTTCTGATTCTCAATCATCTAAAAGAACTACGGGAGTAAGAGAACTTAGTGCTTGGGCGGGGTTTAGGGGTTCTCAAGGTTCTAGTAGTAGTGATTTTTCACAACTAAATGAGCTTGAAGTTTATTTGTCGCAGGGAATTGAGGAAGTGAATCCCTGCGGTTTCTTTAATCTTTTGGAATGGTGGAAGAACAAAAAAAAATACTTTCCGGTTCTTTCAAGGATGACCCGAGACATTTTAACTATTCAAGCTTCAACCGTGGCATCGGAGAGCGCTTTCAGTCAAGCAAGACTTCAACTCGGTGATTATAGAGCGTCTATGAGGGAGAGCTTGAAAAAATCAGTACTTTTCTGAGATTGGATCCGTTCGGAAAGAAGAAATTTTGGACTATCACAACCAGAGGAAGACGAAACTTACGAAGAAATGCTAGCTGAACTTGCAGAGGATGCTGCTTCGCCCGGAAGCGGCGATGACCAAGCTACTTTTCCGCCATCACCAACGAAAATTCCTCCGGACCTTGATGGATTTATGAAGTTTGTAAGAGATACCATGCAACTTGTATGAACAAAAAATAGTATGTATTATGTAACTTGTATTTGGGCACATCTTGATTAGTTTCTTTTTCTTCTCAATGGTGGTATTAGCACCCTGTTGTGCTCATTCCATAGGGGGGAGGAAGACTAAGAAAGATATTGCCATGTTTTTTTAATACTATAATAAAATTACAAGGCAATGCTTTTAATATCTCTTTACAAAATATTTGTCTTTAGACTTTAAATTTGAATTAAAAAATTTAGGTCACAATTCTATAATAAAATTTACAAGGCATTGCCTTAAATATTATTTTTAACATCTTTTTGTCTCTAATTTCTATTTAATTTTTTAAAAAAATCTAGTGGTCCTACTTAGCCCATTTAGTCCGCAGGCTGGGACCGTTTAGCCCGAGACCATGAGTTCGTGAGCCCGATCTCGGGCAGGTTCCTACAAAAAGATCATTTGGCCCGGTATAGTTTGGCCCGTTTAATTTGGGAGCGAACAGGGACCAGGACCGTTTGGACCGGCCCACTTGGCTCGTTATCGACCCACTTGCCACCCTTACTTGCAAATAAGAGGATGTTTGGCTAAGCTTATAAGCATGTCCAATTGGCTTATAAGTATAAGTTTCAAGTGCTTATAAGTTAAAATCAGGCATAACTGACCAACTTATGACTTTCAACTTATAAACATTTTTAATTTGACCAAGACTTTTACTAGTTTATACTTAATAATATTTTGTAAATCAAAAAATACTTTTCCCAAAATAAGTCTTCTAACTTTCTCTTCATTCCATATTCCTTCATTATCCCCCCTTTTTTTTAACAAAGAAACATTTTAATTTATAATCTTTTATAAAGTTTTAGTATAAGGTATTTTAGTTATTTTAAGAAAAGAAGAGCTTATAAGAATTACCAAACACATCAACTCTATTTATTATCTTCTATTCAAACACATAAATATTTATTTAAAAAAAGAATTTCGGCACTTCAATACAATGCAGATCTAAACATGTAGGTTCATTTCTATATATACAGCTATGGTGGAAGCAAGTTTATATCCTTAATCCTTTCTTCTTCTTGTTTACCGAAGAAACTAAAGACAGATGGCGGAAAAAATATTGGTTGCAGCGGTGAGTCCAGCCGCTACTAAAGCAGTAAACTTTCTGGTGGACAGCGTTTCGCAACTTCTGAACGAAAATTATAAGCTGATAGAAGGTGCAGAGGGGGATTTCCAGCGTTTACTGTGTGAGATCGAACCCCTAAATGAGTTACTAGCTTCAGATTATGCAGAGGTGAAAAGCAATAGCATGATCAACTCGGATAAGTTTTTCCAGAACATCCAACGCACAGCGTATAAAGCTGAGGATGCCATAGACAAATTCCTGGTTCAGAAAATGATTGACCAAGACAAGACAATCGCTAAATTCCTCCCATTCTACAAATGGATCAATAATTGGAAAATGGCACCCGAGTTCAAGGAAATTCTTAAAGAAATGGGGGAAATTTGCCAACTCAGTTAACAAGCTTTTCAGAAAAGCACACAAACTGCTCAGCAGCCTGACAAATGTGCCAGTGATGCCCAGGAAACGCAGGTATATATGCCTCACACCCAACAATCTTGAAAACTTCTCCCGTTTGTCTTTGGCAGTAGTTTTTGCTTTTGAAAATATTGTTTGTTTATGAAATATGATTATGTTTTGAGAAAAAAACTTCAAATTTTGGTCTTTCCCTCACAAAACTTCAATTTTTCTTCAAATAAAATGAATGTCCAAACACAACTTCAAAATCTATTTTTTCAAGTTTCATTGGAATCTATATCCAAATGCTAGCTAAATATAAGTTTTTTTCTTCTTCTTTCTCAAAGATTTAGATATGTTGAATCTAATTCAACCTCAACAAAACTTAGCTCATGGATTAAGTATGTTCGTTGGCCGGTATAGTACGATTTTTAGGCATTTTATTTAGGTATTAAGGTTTCCTAAAATGCTACATCAATACCACACCAACTAATTAATTCGATATGATTCCATTTATCTCCTTTCAATTTCTATTTATTCGGTTCGGTTCAGTAATTATAACTTTCTTTTTATTCGTCTTTAAGAGGTAAAAAATATCTTGAACAAAATACTAAATCAAAGAAAGTGTCTTATGAAACTTTCACTATTCTAGGGATTAAGTTAGAGGAAAGGCTTGCCTGATCATGTATGAAGTTTTGAGCTGAACTACTATTAGTTCGGAAAGAAATATAGGAATATAAAAAATTATACAAAATAGCATTTTAGTCGAACTGACAGTATTCGAATTGGATCAGATCTTTTACATTGAGAAAAAAATTAAAACTAATTCAAAATTTTAATTTAATTCTAATAATCACAATATATTCCATTTGAGATTTATCAAGCAATGACATGAGACTAGCACTATGGATAAAGAATTGTTTTGGTATTTTATATCTTATGTTATAATCTATAATATGTGAATTCTGCAAGCTAGTATGTATTTTGGTACTATATTAATAATTCGGTATCTTTTTCATAAAGTTCTTATATTTTAAACCAGATATCGTATACGAAAATATCAAATATTGATTAACAGAATTTTTGGATTCGGTCTGATAATTCGGTATGTACCAAGTTATACACACCCATCAGAATTATCCAGTGTTTTAAAAAGCGTGGGCGTAAGGCGGGGCATTTTACATATGCCTCAGCGAGACGTAAGCCCCGAGACGTAAGCCACATGGGTATTTAATTTTTAATATTTTATAAAATAATATAATTACAGTAAATATTTATAAACATATAAAATTATAAAATATTTGAAGAAAACTATAAATATGTGAAATATATATATATATATGTATATGTGCTTCATCCCCACAAAAAACTAGTCAAAACAATCTATTATACGCTACTTATAAGCACAAGTAAATTGAGTCGAAACGTATAAAGTTTTCTACATGAAGGAACAAAAAGGATAACTAACCTGCAATTTGAACTTTGAACCTGCTAGCTATGAAGGAGAATGAAGTTCTCTTGTATTTGTAAAACAAAAATTGAACATTCGTTGCTTTTGGAAATTATTAGCAGACTTGCTGACAAGATAAAGAATTGGGAAAGACCATTAATTAGGGCGCCAATCAATAAAAAAGGTCTTAACTTTTAAATTCAATACATTTCGGTTTCTTTTTAAATTTTTTGAGTAATTACAAGCTAACTTTTGAGAATTTGGGTATTATATGAAGGACTTATACAACAAATTTTATTTTAATTTGAATAGTCTCTGAAGCTTACGCCTCACTACAAAATCGCGCCTCAAACGCCCGGGCGTATGCCTCTTGAGACTTTCGCCCCACACCATCGCGTCGAGGTATTTTTGGTGCGCTTCGTCCAAGGGCTCGCCCCGAAAACGCCTTTTAAAACATTGAAATTACCCAAGATCATATAAGAAGATCAATCTCTCATCCCATAGTCAATGTGGAATGGGCAACTTAACATGTTTTTTATAAGTACGGGTTGCTCAAGAGTACCCTCCACTTCCAACCTCCTTAAGGTTCTAGGTTTGAATCACCAAGGGAGGTAAGTTGGGAGCTCCTCGTCCTCGATCGGGATAATTAAAAGAAAATACTTAACTCTTTTTCTCTTGGCTCTCTACCTCCACAAAGATGGGGGTAAAGTCCGCGTACATATTATCCTCCCCATACCCCACTATGTGGGATTATACTGGGTATGTTGTTGTTGTACTTAACTCTTTTTCTCTGACGTTTTTTTTTTTTTTGTAATTTACGAAAATGATTTATAATGTAACAACTCGCCGCAGAGCCGAGTGCAAGATGGGTTGTTTCCCAGACCTCCCTAGTTTCATATTTAGTGTAATAAAACTTTAAAATTATATTTTCTTCTTCATTTGCTTATGTATAAGAATTGAATTTGATTTAGACATATCGAGTGGCATATATAGATGGATTGATTGTAAGGATCCAATGAAAAAAATAAAATAGAATAAGTGAGTTTGCTACACAAAATAGAAGAAGAAAAAATTAACATTTGAGGGGCCAACTTGTCTATATATCGTTTTTTGGGGTAAATAAAAGATTTTTATTACCAGTGAATCATCTGTACAAAGAGAAAAAAAAAAAAACCAATGTGATTGTTGGATATGAAGCCCCACATCACAAGAACTTCAGAAACTAAAACCATATTACCAGCCCCACATATTCATCTGCACCCTATCCAACTATGTGTACCTTAGTTCTAAGGATAAAAATTCAGCAGCTCAAGCTTCCTATATGCGCAGACAAGTTACATTGAAAATGGATGTGATCAGTGGCGGAGCCACATTGAACCATGGGGTGTCAAGCAACACCCTTCGCCGGAAAATTACACTATATTGCTAGATAATTTTTTTATTTTATGCATATTTAATATACGTTGACTCCCCTTGATTTTTTGATATATCTAATTATTTATATTTTGACATCATTCGATGAAAATTCTAGTCCTGCCACTGGATGTGATATATTTTCTACATTACCCAAGAGGCTTGTTTTAGTCCAGCTTGTCTATTTTAAGGTACAATATAGTTTTGTAATACTAAATACAAAAGAAGGAAGGCTTGCATAACATCTAAAACCATAAGGGAATGAATTCCTATTTTTTGAAATCAAAATAACCATTATTTGCCTATCAAGTTAATATAACTTCTTGGAGGCGTTTAATATATTAGTTTGGAAATTTATTTCACAGGACAAATATACTGCTACGTTGTTACTATTCAACATGTTTAGATAGAATAGACTTTTATTTAGTTATAATCGCAACGAAAGAAGACTTTAAAATGCTCGTGTTTTGATATCCAATCTATTTGATCATTTCAAAAGGGTCCTGCAGAGGAGGATATCGAAGTGGTTGGATTTGACGAGCCTGCGAAAGAAGTAATGAAGCGACTTTGTGAGGGATCAGAGGATCTAGATGTTGTCCCTATTGTGGGGATTCCGGGGCTTGGCAAAACCACACTGGCAAGAAAAGTCTATAATGATGATTACATTGATGATCATTTTTACAAAAGAATTTGGGTTTATGTCGGCCAGTCATATAAGCTAAAGAATATTCTTCTTGATATTCTGAAAGATTTTGCGCCACGCACTGAAGAATTTAAAGACAAGAATGAGGACCATTTAACTGAGGTCATACGTAATTTTGTGGCTGAAGGAGGTAAATATCTCATTGTCTTGGACGATGTGTGGGAAGCAGAAGTTGTGGCTTTTGTCAAGAAAGCTTTCCCGAACAAGAAAGGCCGCTGTGACCGAATCATGGCGACCACTCGCCTAGACCGTGTGGCTAACGCTAAAGGCGCAGTTCCTCACGTTCTTGAACCTTTGTCTCTAGCGGAAAGTTTTGAGTTGTTAGAAAATAGAGTTTTTGGCAAAACAAATAAGTGTCCTATTGAGTTAAAAGAATACGGGGAGAGAATTGTAAAACATTGTGGTGGTGTACCACTTGCAATAGTGGTGATTGCAGGAGCTTTGGGAGGTTGTATGGACGAAAGTGAATGGCGAGTAGTGGAGAAAAATGTGGGGAAGCACCTTATGAACAAAGACGACCATAAAAGCTGTTTGAAATTTGTTGAAACGAGTTACAATCATTTGCCTACAGAGAAAAAGGCGGCTTTCTTGTATTTTGGAGTTTTTCCTCAAGGCTTTGATATCCCTGCTTGGAAGCTGATTCGCTTATGGATTGCTGAGGGACTGATAGAGTCCGACTATGAAGGCAGTGAAATTGAGGAGATTGCAGAGTCTTACTTGAGCGACTTTGCGAGTAGGAATTTAGTGATGGTGATGCAGAAAAGATCTAACGGTACTCAAATCAAAACATGTCGTGTTCACGACATGTTGCATGAGTTCTGCAATATTGAGGCTAAAAGAATAAGTCTTTTTCAACAAGTAAATCTCAAACCTGGTGTTCGAGTTTTTCCTTCTATAGAAGATCCAAGTACTTCTCGTCGATTATGTATTCAATCCTCTATTCCGTATAATTTTATCCCTAAAGATAGAATTGTACAACATGTTAGGTCTCTCTTATGCTTTTCCTCAACACAAAAGCAAATCGACTTGACTAATCTAGAGGTCGACCTCATCCCCAGTGCATTTCCACTCATCAGGGTGCTGGACATTCAATCCCTCGTATTTGAATTCTCCGAGATATTTTATCGGCTATTTCACTTGAAGTATATTGCTATCTCAGGTGAATTCCCGGTCCTTCCTCCACTCATTGGTAATTTTTGGAATTTACAAACCCTTATACTTCATACCTCACATTCTACCCTTAAGATAGCAGATGACATTTGGAAAATGCTACGACTGAGGTATCTGCACACCAACATCCCTGCGAAATTGCCGCCCCCTCCTACCCAAACAAGAAACAGTTCTTGCCTACAAACTCTTTCTAAGGTTACACCAGACAGTTGCAAGGAAACTATGCTTGCAAAGGCTTGTCATCTCAAAAAATTGGGCATCGAAGGGAGATTGACAGCTCTTCTTGGAACTAAGAAGGGTGGATTCGACAGTTTCGAAAAGCTAAGGTGCCTGGAACATTTGAAATTGTTGAACGATATTGACTGTATTGACGAGCTTCACCTTCCTCCAAAATTCTTCAGTTTACAACAAACACTGAAGAAGTTAACTTTGTCAAGTACATATTTTGAGTGGAGTGAGGCAGATATGTTGGGGCAACTGGAATGTCTTAAGGTCCTAAAGTTGAAAGAGAATGCATTCACAGGAGAGACGTGGAAGCCGAAGAAAGGACGTTTTAGCAAGCTCCAAGTCCTGTGGATTGACCGGGCAGAAAGCTGGGAATTTTGGGACGCATCAAATCGTCCCTTCCAAAATCTTAAGTGCCTTGTTCTTCTCTCCTGTTATAAGCTTTAGGCTGTGCCACATGAGCTGGCTGATTTACCTTACCTTCAAGAAATGAGGCTGGAGCGCACATTCGAAGCAGTTAATTCTGCAAAAGAAATCAAAAGAGAGAAACTAGGGAAGCAAGCTCCTGGAAGCAATTATAAATTCAATCTCACTATATTCCCTCAAGGAGATGCCAAGGCCATACAGTGAAGTTGAAATTAAGGTCAGTAAAATTCACTCATTTTGTCTTGAAATGATTTTACTGTTAGGTGTTGTCCTGATTTTCTTACCATATTTGGTTTTCCTATTTCTCGAAGGAAAGGACAACATATTTGCCATAATTGGGTTTTCGTTTTCATTAGTAGCATCCACAATGTAGTCATATGGGGTTTGAGAGTCCTGTTTAGGGGGAACTTTATGGGACAAGTGCTAGTGTATCACTTGTGTTTGCCTCTTCGTGAGGTTGTTCTCTTGATATTTTGTACTCTCTTTTATATAGTGGATTGCTCATGTCCGCCCGTGGACGTAAGTCAATTGACCTAACCACGTTAAATGTTTGTGTCTCTTTTGGCATATTTCTGTATCGTCGTTCAAGATTTGCTTTACTAGCTTTCGCATGAGACCTGACTTTTTCGGTCCTAACATTTATATCTTCATCATAAATTGTGTTGGTCGTTTTCATAAAATAAGTTACTTTCTAGGTTTTTGGTTGTACCAAACATCGCCTTTTTTTTTGCCAATCCTTGAATTCAATAAGTACTCCACCTTAGTATATAATTTTGGTGCCATCTACTTCATCATCATGATAACCAGTTTTTTAAATTTGTTACTACTAGGCCATATGGTTTGACCATGATTCAGAATAGAAAATACAATCTCTTTTTTTATTCTAACTAATATTGACTTATATAGTACTATATAGAGTATTGTGAATAATTTAGTGATTTCTTTCCAAATCATAAAATGGTCTCTTACCCAAGAAAACTATCAAAACTTCACTGGCCCTATCATGTTTTTCTGTTTCCTCATTTTTGCAGGACAGAATTAAGGCATGATGTTGCTCATTGATCTGGAGTTCCTTCCTTTCTGCAATCCTTTCCTCTGATAAACTTGTTCCAATAAAACAAACCTGTTGTCTTTTATTTATTCAAGCATTGTGAAGTTGAAATTATGTTTCTGCGTGGTTTTAGAGATGTCGAATAAATGCTCCACTATGGGCTTGAACACCCTTCTTGCATGGTTTTTGTGTTTCCGATCATGTGGAGCGTTTATTTCTTGTAGAACTCTTCCCGTTTTCAAGTTTTGATTTTTGTTGTGTGTTGCATTGCTTCAATTCATTTTCATTTTTTCTTTTTTTTTGCGTGTGCTTAAGATTGGATACCACTGTTGTTGAAAGACATTTTATTTCCTATGATTATTCATATACATATGTATGCCTATATCTCTACAGCAACTGGCTCCAAACGCAGACTAACTAACTTTTAGTATCTTTTACAATGGACTGCTAACTTCCCTTATCCTGTTCGGATAATTTCCTATAAATTTTGATCGACTGGGGTTGGGTATATATATAGTATTAGGATTAGACATAGGAATAATGGGATGTGATTAAAAATTTTTTTTCTGCTGCAGCTGATTGACTACTGATATTACATATACCGTTATACCACATGTTCTTCAAGGCAACATTTCACTACAGTGTCATTGATATTACCTGAATATCAATTACGCATTAAAGATTTGTTAAAAAGAGAATCTTTTTGCTAATAGAACACTTTTTTTTGGAATATTTATATTGGAAATGTCTCGTACTCAATAAAATGAAAGATTCACTCCGTCTAATATTTTCTTGAGAATGTCAACTTTAGAAGATAAATCTGCAGGGAACTAAACCTCAGGAATCAGGATAGTGAAATATAATACTCATATTTATGTGAACTTTAAAACCGACAAACAATTAAATAGAGAGCAATAATCCACTAGAAAGGATAGTAGGAAAAGTAGAAAAAATTATTCACATCTTAGCTCATTTCTAAGGCTTCTTAATGTTACTCAGTGAAGCCACTGCAATCGGACTTCTAACGTAATGGAGGCGATCAGTCCATAGCAACTCCCCAGGTACATATCCGTCTTTTACTGCTTTAGCATCCTTAACTTCAATTGTCAACTTGAAGCTCTTCTCTTGTCCAATGTGATTGAACATTAAGACGCTCGGCTCTACAGAAACTGAAAACATTCGTCGTGGCAGACGAACGTGTGCAGCGTATACGCCAGGGCTACCGACGTTTTTGAGTGTGCGAGTAATGGTGACAGGAGCTGAGGGAGAGATATTAGGAATTGTTATTGCAGGATTGTTGAAATCCAAGAGATTAAGACCATGCTTTTTGTGACACTGATAAGTTGATCCTGTTCCTGAAAATTTTGTAATGTTCTTTTGGTTGTAACCAAGTGAACAAAGAAAGTCCAAATAGTCATTCACAGTCAAGTCATAGACTAAGCCAGGATTCATGGCGCGGTTCGGGCGCATGTGTCCAGCACCATAATTGAATTGTGCTGCTTTGTCTTTCTCCGTTTCATCACGCATCGGATTACCAGTGTTGTCTCTTGTTCTGGCTGTAAAAGGTACATCTTAAGTTAGTGAATGAAAATTGGACAATTGCTAACTACTGAAGCATTTAGTAACCACCCTGATATCAGCAGTGGCGGAGTCACATAGACGGAAAATTACACTACTTAGATAGGTAAAAACTAATTTTTAATGTATATATGTACTATGTTATTGAATCCCCTTTTGACTTATTCGTGTATTTATTTCTTTAAATTTTGAGACCCCTTAATGAAATCCTGGCTTCGCTACTGATCATGTGTCAGATTTAGCTCATGAAAATATAACTCGCCCAAGTTTGGACTGAGTTGAGCTGGACATGTATATTCATTAGCGGAGGCATATACGTACCTGTAGTCATAATAGCGGATCTAATGGCGGCGGGACTCCAATCAGGATGGAGACTCTTGAGAAGGCCAACTACACCAGCAACATGGGGGCAAGACATTGAGGTTCCAGAAATCATGTTGAAGCTAGTCTTACGCTTATCGTAGTCTTCCTCTGTAGGATTTGCTGCTTCACTGTATGCAGCTATGATATCCACTCCTGGTGCAGTAACATCAGGCTGCAGGAATAGACAGAGACGGATCCAGATTTTTAGAATTGATAGCTAATACTTTTGAAATTATGAGTTCAGAATTTAATATTCGTTGAAATTATACCAAGTCAACACGTATATGTATGTTCCATGATGCAGTTAAGGCTGCATCGGCCTTCGGATCAAAAGGGATATTTGTTTACAGGATTGATTAGGACATTGAGAATGAAGCTTCTAACCTTGAGAATCTGAGGAGTTACAGAATTAGGACCAGTAGAAGAGAATGAAGCCATGAATGGAGCTGGCTTTTTGTGCAACACTGTCTCAGGAGTTGTGATATACGCACGAGGATCTCTGTAACAATAACGTCGCAATTAGAATTACAAGTACTTGAGGATATATATATATATATATATCACTGAAAAGAAGGAAATTTAGACATACTTAGAAGAAGCTATGTAGTCAAAGACTTGAACGCCATCTGTATAATTGACATGTATCGCTGGAAGGACATGAGGGATGGCGAAAATTTCGCTGCCAGTAGTCTTATTGTTACAAAGGATCATTCCAACAGCACCAGCTAGAGCTGCCTGATGTCCTTTATCAATTAACGCGGTCTCTCCTCTGAGGCAGGCTAATATCTTGCCTTTCACCTTCTTAGGATCCAATGTTCCTTTCTTACACCTTATCCTGCATCAGCAAATTATAATACAGGTGATGATCACAACGAAAAACTAGTATAACAAGAACAAGCCAATAATGCATAGCATATTACAGTAGTACTCCCTCCATTTCAGCTTATGTGAACATATCTGACTGGACACGGAGTTTAAGAAAGAAAGAAAGATTTATGAAACTTGCATTGTGATATTAAACATGCCATGACATTGTGTGACTATAAAAAATTCTCACCAGGGGTAAAATAGGAAGTTTAACGTTAAATTATTTCCAAATTTAGAATGCTGTCATTTTCTTGGGATAGACTAATAAGGAAATAATGTCACATAAACTGAAATAGAGGGAATAGTAATTAGTTTCATTCTTACGCATCATCTGTCGATGCATTGGCAGCTTTAGCTTGTGCAGCACTGATTAGTGGATAGAAATTTTCTTGGGGCGTGGTTGGTTTCGAAAGGCTTGTTCCCTTTAAGAGCAATCCATTCTGCAGTTGAACACTGTTTTGTATATGGCGATCCAGGGTGCTTGCAGCTACTGTTATAATCCAGGGAGCAACATTTGTGACAGTTCCAGAATCAGGTCCATCATTACCAGCTGAGGCAACTACAACTATACCATTCTTGACAGCGTGGAACGAACCAATGGCGAGCCCGTCCTCTAAGTAGTCAGAAGGCGATCCACCAAGCGACACAGATATCACATCAACCCCGTCGTGTATGGCTGTATCGAAGGCTTTGAGAATGTCAGCATCCATACATCCTGCACCATCCACAGGAGGCCAACAGACTTTGTATGCAGCCACTCGGGCATGAGGAGAACCTCCCTTTGCTGTCCCATTCGCCACGCCAAGTACACTCGCTCCGTGGACTATGTTTCCAGCAGCAGTTGATAAAGTGTGAGAGCCATGGCCATCATTGTCGCGTACTGTGCTCATTGAAGCGCTTACATTTCCTCCGCTCGCGATGTAGCCTTTATTGAAGTACCTTGCTCCAATAAGCTTTCTATAAATATATTATCATAGTAAAATTCTTGTTAGTATTTTTCTTGAAATCATACTAGTGGTGAAAGAGGGATTACAAAATAAAGCATACTTATTGCAAGAAAAACCAGCAGTGGTGTTGTCATTCTGACAAATCCCTTTCCATTTTGAAGGAATTGGTCCGAACCCTTCATCGCTAAAGCTCTCTGATTCAGGCCAAACACCTGTTGAAAGAGCACAATCATTTAAAATAATGTACTTCAGTAAAATGATGATCTTGTTTACTGAGACAAATTAACAAGTTTAACTTCAATACAGGATAGCAACACTGTCAGGCACCTAAAAGATTAATTAACCGTCCATAAAAAGTGGTATTAGTAACGCGAAAAATAAGACAGGTTAATAAACTGACGTTGTGTACAAGTTAAATCCAACTAACAATGGTGCAGCACAACAAATAGACTAGGAATCATAAAAAGGGCAGCTCGGTGCACTAAGCTTCAGCTATGCGCGGGGCCCGGGAAAGGGCTGGACCACAAAAGTCTATTGTATGCAGCGTTACTCTGCATTTCTGCAAGAGGCTGTTTTCATGGCTCAAACTCGTGACCTCCTGGTCACATGACAACAACTTTATCAACTTTACCAGTTACGCCAAGGCTCTCCTTCAAACTAGGAATCATGATCGATCAAAATAGGCCTTGGTGGGCGTAATTACCTGTATCAAGATTCGCGATAATAATGTCTTGGCCAAATCGAGCTTTCTTCCACAGGGAACTTGGATGAACGACTCCATTCTTTTCCAGCATCATGAATTCCCATGAATGAGTTGTGTGTAATTTTCTAGCTTTATTCAAGAAAATAGAGATCACACTTGGATGCCCTGCATTATTTTTTCAACAAACTTAGTATGCCTAAGACATTAATCATATATTAATATTACTAGATTAGATTAATGTTTCAGAGTTCACAATATAGTATAAATACGTTGAATCTCCTCCACTTGGTCATCTTCAAGGACAGCAGCAAAACCATTTATGTGTCTTTTATATGAGTAGAAGATGGCATCCTTAGCCTTCTCTTTACTGCACGAATTTAGTTAGATTAGTGCAATATTTTTTATATCGTCGGTGCATAGAACTTAAACTAAAAAAAGAATAGAACTAGAATAACAACGATGATATATGAGTAACTGATAATATGTAGCACCATAAATACCTTCCCAGAAACGAACCAAGAAACTCGTGATGAGAATCTACCACACTATGAAGATCAGCAGATGTTACTCCTGGACCATGAGAGTGCGCCCCCAAGTACACTATGTACGACTGTTTTAATAATCCAGAAAAAACCCACAAATTAAGAAAAATAAATGGGATAATATTAATTGGAAAGAATTAAAGCTAATGGTTATATACATAGATGAATCCAAAATATAATAATGGGTTCAATCTTTAGATAATTGTTATTTATAACATGCCACACGTTTGAAATTATAGGTTCAACGCTTAATGTTTATTGAAAGCGCACACACTCTCATATATATATATANTCAGTGCAGAGTTGTCCCTTGTTATCTTCTCTAACGGTTTGACAGAGATTGATTCTCTTGGGATCTGGGACTACATAGTGATCGAGATATTTAGGTGGGCCTTTCTCTGTGTTGCTGCGCCTAGGACCTTGTGGTGTGTCCTGCTGAGTTGTTACATAAACAAAAGTTATTGTAGACTTCATCATAGCAATAATAAAACGTTGGCATTATTATTAATTGTATAAAATGATAGTATAATATAGTAATTATTATCCGTTTAAGTACCTAGCTATTACATAGGATAGGACTCTTGATTTGAATTGGTTTCACTTTGCCGTTAACCGTCTCCTAATAACATAAAAATTCTTAATCTTTTTAGACTCCTTATAGATGTAAGCCACTATTAAATACAGTATATTTATATATATTCTCGTTAGAAGTTGCAATACTTTTCTTCTTCCTTTTTATCATTATTTTGCCATGATTACCAACGAAGGTTTAATTTTGCATCAAGGAAGCGGAATGTTATCATCCAAATTGTCAACTTATCTATCATTGCTCTTAATTCTTTTTTGTGTGCCACTAACACCAGCTCTTGCAGTCAAAAAGGTAAATATATCGCCGAAAATTTTTACCGTATATAAGTCAAATTTTACTTTTGTTATTATATTCATATTAATTCTTGAACAGTACTCTAAACGGAATTCCTAACTTCGCAATTGGCGGTTGGTGAAAAGGCTCAAAAATAACTTGTAGCTTGTTGAGCAAAAAAACTAAAAAGAACTTGTACCATGCAATGCCCACCACTAGGGGTGTACAAAGAAAACCGATAAACCGCATCAACCCGATAATCCGAGTCAAGCCGAGAAAAAATCCGATTGCGGTTTGGTGTTGGAAAAAACAAATCCGACCATAATTGGTTTGGTTTGGTTTTAACTAAAAAAAGTCAAACCGAAATCAAACCAACCCGACATTACATTTATATAATTCTAAAAAATATTTTATGCATATAAATATTTATTGTAATATAATTTATAAATATTTCTTAAACTTGTTCACAATTTTATCTTTAAAAGTATTATTTAAAGTTTGGACTTAACATTGTTGAATGGTCCAATAAATTTTATAGCCTATAAATGTAGTAAGTCAAATATAGTTCAAATCAATAATAATGCTAATAAAGAAAATTCAATTCAATACTAGGAATGACAATAGTGTTAGATATCTATTTTTTAGTTTTGCATTGATTTATAATGAAAATGTATAACCTAGTTTATCTTCTTCTTTTTTATGCTTGTGTAATTAATAGTACTTATTAGTTGTACTTATTTTATCACGACCTATATCGTATTTTTTAGATTGTGTTAATTTTTATTATGGTGTATTAATTAGTAATATTTTATTTGTGTGATTTTATTATCTATGTTATTGAATATTTTAGTACAATGTTATGACTCATCTAATATTATTATTTTATTTTTTTGAAAAATACATTATATAGTTGTATCCTACTAGGACTAAAATAAATATTTGGAGCACAAGTTATATATTTTGTGCTATTAAGACTTTTACCGGAAAAATCCGAAAACCCGAAAAAAGCCGAGAATGAAAAACCCGACTTTATTGGTTTGGTTTGGTTTATAAATTAAAAAACTGACACCATTGGTTTGGTTTGGTAATTGAAAATTCCGAATCAACCCGACCTATGTACACGCCTACGCATCAGTAACCGACATTTTGTATATATTTAGAGCAGCATATATATATATATATATATGCTGCTCTAAATATATACAAAATGTCGGTTACTGATGCGTAGGCGTGTACATAGGTCGGGTTGATTCGGAATTTTCAATTACCAAACCAAACCAATGGTGTCAGTTTTTTAATTTATAAACCAAACCAAACCAATAAAGTCGGGTTTTTCATTCTCGGCTTTTTTCGGGTTTTCGGATTTTTCCGGTAAAAGTCTTAATAGCACAAAATATATAACTTGTGCTCCAAATATTTATTTTAGTCCTAGTAGGATACAACTATATAATGTATTTTTCAAAAAAATAAAATAATAATATTAGATGAGTCATAACATTGTACTAAAATATTCAATAACATAGATAATAAAATCACACAAATAAAATATTACTAATTAATACACCATAATAAAAATTAACACAATCTAAAAAATACGATATAGGTCGTGATAAAATAAGTACAACTAATAAGTACTATTAATTACACAAGCATAAAAAAGAAGAAGATAAACTAGGTTATACATTTTCATTATAAATCAATGCAAAACTAAAAAATAGATATCTAACACTATTGTCATTCCTAGTATTGAATTGAATTTTCTTTATTAGCATTATTATTGATTTGAACTATATTTGACTTACTACATTTATAGGCTATAAAATTTATTGGACCATTCAACAATGTTAAGTCCAAACTTTAAATAATACTTTTAAAGATAAAATTGTGAACAAGTTTAAGAAATATTTATAAATTATATTACAATAAATATTTATATGCATAAAATATTTTTTAGAATTATATAAATGTAATGTCGGGTTGGTTTGATTTCGGTTTGACTTTTTTTAGTTAAAACCAAACCAAACCAATTATGGTCGGATTTGTTTTTTCCAACACCAAACCGCAATCGGATTTTTTCTCGGCTTGACTCGGATTATCGGGTTGATGCGGTTTATCGGTTTTCTTTGTACACCCCTAGTGGTGGGCATTGCATGGTACAAGTTCTTTTTAGTTTTTTTGCTCAACAAGCTACAAGTTATTTTTGAGCCTTTTCACCAACCGCCAATTGCGAAGTTAGGAATTCCGTTTAGAGTACTGTTCAAGAATTAATATGAATATAATAACAAAAGTAAAATTTGACTTATATACGGTAAAAATTTTCGGCGATATATTTACCTTTTTGACTGCAAGAGCTGGTGTTAGTGGCACACAAAAAAGAATTAAGAGCAATGATAGATAAGTTGACAATTTGGATGATAACATTCCGCTTCCTTGATGCAAAATTAAACCTTCGTTGGTAATCATGGCAAAATAATGATAAAAAGGAAGAAGAAAAGTATTGCAACTTCTAACGAGAATATATATAAATATACTGTATTTAATAGTGGCTTACATCTATAAGGAGTCTAAAAAGATTAAGAATTTTTATGTTATTAGGAGACGGTTAACGGCAAAGTGAAACCAATTCAAATCAAGAGTCCTATCCTATGTAATAGCTAGGTACTTAAACGGATAATAATTACTATATTATACTATCATTTTATACAATTAATAATAATGCCAACGTTTTATTATTGCTATGATGAAGTCTACAATAACTTTTGTTTATGTAACAACTCAGCAGGACACACCACAAGGTCCTAGGCGCAGCAACACAGAGAAAGGCCCACCTAAATATCTCGATCACTATGTAGTCCCAGATCCCAAGAGAATCAATCTCTGTCAAACCGTTAGAGAAGATAACAAGGGACAACTCTGCACTGAATGATATAAGTAGGAGAGGAATCAGTTCAAAAAGAGCATGGTTAAAGTTGCTTATCTTTTTGCTTCAAAGAATTATAGATCTAGAACCTCCCTTTTCTCAAATTTTCCTTCCTTTTTGCCTTTAGAATTTCCAGAAAGTAGAGGAGCAGACCCCTCTTTTGTGGTCTGTAAATCCCTTTAATCTTAATATAGCTTCTATCGTTACATTTGGTGCTTTCATTGACCCTTCCTCTCCAAATGGGTGACGGTGCTCACAATACTAGGTTGAAATCCCTTGATGAAGCTGTCAAGTAGCTCCAAGCTGATTCTGCGTCAGACACTAAGACTATGGACTCGATGCAGACTGTCCTTCACGACATTGTTTCTCAACTAGCATCTCTCTGACCACCACCTCCGGCACCACCGCCGACCACTATCAACCCTACCGCATCAAACCCATGTTCTTCCTCTACGCCTCCACCCCACGCTTCTTACCAACCTCAATGCTCTTCACCATCCCCTGTTCCAACCTTTTCCCAACAACCATATTCTGCATCTTTTTCGACCTCCACACTTCCCCAACAACCATAACACCAAAACTTCCCACTTGTCCACCAACCATTTTTGCCATTCAAACGTGACAAACCAGCTCCAATTGATTTACCTAAATTTGATGGAATCAACGCGAAGAGTTGGACCCTCCAGGCTAATCAATAATTTGACAGGTATCATGTTGCCGATGAGGATCGCTTGGAACTCTGTTCCTTCTTTCTGGAGGGAGAGGCCAGAGAATGGTACCAGTGGATATACCGAAATCGCCAGTTATATGGGTGGTCTCACTTCCTCAAAGTTGTAGTGCATCGCTTTGGAACTAAGTCACTGGAGGCACCCGAGAGTTTACTCGCCAAATTGCAAATGACAACCTATGTCCGTGAATATCTATCGCAATTCGAAAAACTGGCTAACCGGACGACGGAGATTCCCCGTCGATGCTGAAACATTGCTTCACCTCTAGGCTTCACGCATATATTAAAGCGGATGTGTTGTCTTTTCGGCCAGTACATTTGAACGAGGCCATTGGGCTGGCTTTTTTATAGGAGCAGAAGCATATGGCCCAACCCAAGTCTTCGCCCCGGCCCACTTCGTTTAGCAAACCACTAGTTTTCTCACCAACCCACCAAAACACACCATATCCCAAATTGAACCAGTCCATTTCTCCTTCTTCTCACTCTCCGTCTTCTTCTTTACCAGGTGTGGGCCGTGTTCCTTTCAAAAAACTTACACATGCAGAAATTTAACGCAAACGGGAACTTAACCTTTGTTTTAACGGAGAAGGCTCAAAAATGCCCTTAACCTATCATAAATGGCTCAAAATTACCCCTCATCCACCTTTTGGTCCAAAAATACCACTAACGTTTTTTTTAAGGCTAAAAAATGCCCTTAACCTATCAAAATGGCTCAAAATTGCCCCTCATCCACCTTTTGGTCCAAAAATACCACTAATATTTTTTTTAGTATCAAATTGCCCCTTGAACTAACGTTCGACTTATCAGATGTATTTTTTTTTAATTCACGTGGCAATGTCCAATTGGTTAACATTGAGGAATAAAATTAATAGACAACACATAAACCTGACCCACATATTCTGATACCCATATTTTTATTAAAACCAATATCCTTTCTTCTCCATCAGAAAGACATTACTATGGGTGATATGAATTAAACCCAAATGAGCAAGAATCATATCCAAGCGAATCTTACATGATAATGAAAAAATCAGTAAGTGACCTTCCTCAAAAAGCGAAAAAAATAGATCGGCCTCGTAATTTATCATCTCTTACAAAAGAAAGTCTATTATCCATATTAGAATTGGAAGCATAAGCTCTGTAAAACAAGTGCATTGTTTGTTTCTTCTTTTTTTATGCTTCTTTAATTAATTAGCTAGTATGATAATCTGAGATGCTTTACTTGTGCAGTCAATGTCAGTGAAGTAGAAGGCGTTGCTTGATCTATGCAATAAATTGAGCTGCTCCAACACCAACAATAGGATGATCCATAACATATCTCATATGAACTCAAAATGGCAATCAGAAAGCAAATATCACCTTAAGTTATTGTCCCTTGCTTCTACCCCTGAAATTTCAAGCTAATTGCCTAATAGCAGCTGTTGAAAAAAATCTTACCGGCACTTCTCAAGAACCACAAGGAGGAAAAATATGGGTATCAGAATATGTGGGTCGGTTTTATGTATTGTCTATTAATTTTATTCCTCAATGTTAACCAATTGTACATTGCCACGTGAATTAAAAAACACATCCGATAAGTCGAACGTTAGTTCAAGGGGCAATTTTGATACTAAAAAAACGTTAGTGGCATTTTTGAACCAAAAGGTGGATGAGGGAAAATTTTGAGTCATTCTGATAGGTTAAGGGCATTTTTAAGCCTTAAAGAAAACGTTAGTGGCATTTTTGGACCAAATGGTGGATGATGGGCAATTTTGAGCAATTTATGATAGATTAAGGACATTTTTGAGCCCTTTCCGTTATTTTAATTGTGATGAAAAATATCAGAAAGGTCACCGTTGTTCTTCTCAGCCACAACTTTTTCTCCTCTTGCCTGAGGACGATCCCACTGATGACGCCATTTTAGACAACTCTTCTTTACCTTCGGATTCACCTTGATCAGATACTCCTCCTGAGAGCCCATCTTTATTAACAATCAGTCTTCATGTTTTTGCCGGTGGCTTGAGCCCATCAACTCTCCGTTTTACTGTTGTTGTCAAGGAAATCCTGTTCAAGTTCTCATTGATGCAGGAAACACTCACAATTTTATGCATCTCCGAACCGCTAAAAATCTCAAACTACCAGTGGAGCCAGCTTCGACATTTTATGTTCTAGTAGGAAATGGACATACCTTAAGTTGCCTAGGTGTGATTCATGAGGTTCTAATTACCATTCAGGGGTATTCATTTTCTACCACTTTTTTCATCGTTGATTTATATGGCTCAGATTTGGTCTTGGGAGTGTACTGGTTGGCTACCTTGGGTCCTAGTCTTACAGACTATATCAACTGTATTTTTGAATTCACAATTTCTTCCAGACACATTCGTTGGACGGGTGACCCTATTACTTCTCCTATTCAAATCAATGTTTCCACCCTTCGTCGTTTTTCTCAAACTGATTCAATTTCATACATTTTGTGTCTCGACCTTCACTCCCCTAATCCCACCAACCAATGGGATTACCCCCTGATTTATCTTCCCTCCTTGAGTCATACACTGATATTTTTCAACCTCCAACTTCACTTCCCCCATCTCGAGGTCAAGACCACCACATCCCATTATTACCCGGAGCTAGTCCCATCAATGTACGCCCATATCGGTACCCCCACTATTAAAAATCCAAAATTAAGCGCCAAGTCTCTGAAATGCTGCAAAGCGGTGTCATTCGCCCTAGCTCGAGTCTGTATTCATCCAATGTTCTCTTAGTTCGGAAGAAAGATGGGACATAGCATTTTTGTGTAGACTATCGGGCTTTAAATTCGATCACCGTGACAGATAAATTTCCTATCCAAATTGTGGATGAACTGTTTGATAAGCTTCATAATGCCCACTTCTTTTCCAAGTTGGATCTTTTGGCCGGATATCATCACATTCGGCTTCACCCTTCAGATATTGAGAAAACGGCATTTCGAATTCACGAGGGCCATTATGAGTTTACTGTCATGCTGTTCGGGCTTTCAAATGCCCCTTCTACCTTTCAGGCAACCATGAACTTCATTTTCAAGCCGTTCCTTCGACAGTTTGTACTAGTTTCTTTTACGACATTTTAGTATATAGTCAGTCATGGGATGCTCATTTATCTCACCTTTGCTATGTCTTTGATACCTTGCTTCGAAATGCACTAGTTGTCAAGCGTTCAAAGTGTCAATTTGGACAATCTTCAATTGCTTACTTGGGACATATTTTGTCTTCGGGGGTTCTTCAGGTTGATCCCGAAAAAATAGCTGCAATTCTTTCCTCGACGATACCTTCTTCAGTTAAGGATGTACGTGGATCTTTGGGATTGACTGGCTACTACCGTCGTTTTGTCAAAGGGTATGCCCAATTAGCCTCCCCTCTTACTGACCTTTTGAAGAAGGATTCCTTTTTATGGTTCGATGTTGCCTTGACTTCCTTCAACAAGCTCAAGCAGGCTTTGAGTTCAGTTTCCTTCCTCTCTCTTCCTAATTTCTCCAAGATATTCACAGTTGAAACATATGCCTCAGGGACAGGTATTGGTGCAGTGCTCTCACATGAGGGGCATCCTATTGCTTTCTTCAGTCAAAGACTCTCTTCAAGGATGCAAGCTGCTTCTACTTACAATAAGGAAATGTTCGTCATAATACAGGCTGTGCAAAAATGGCGGCAGTATTTGCTGGGACGTCAATTCATCATTATCACTGATAAGCAACCTCTGAAATCATTGACTAGTCAAGTGATTCAAACTCCGGAGCAGCAACGTTGGTTAAGTAAACTCATCGGGTATGATTTTGACATCCACTACTATTCGAAAAAACTGAATTCTGATGCAGATGCTTTGTCTCGCATGCCTTCCCTTCTTGCCCTATCCTTAGCCGTTTCTGAATTGGCTCTGATCGATCAACTACGATCCTTCAACAAAATTGATGTTGGCATGTTGTCCTTGCAGCAGCAATTTCCAGAAGACCCGGCCTCACTACCTTATTTCACTTTTCAAGAGGGCCTTTTATTGTTTCGCAATCGACTGGTAGTTCCAAAAAATGAACACTTGCATTCTTTGTTATTGAAGGAGTTCCAGAAAATGGGTGGTCACGCCGGAATTTCCCGCACATTTCATCGTCTTTCCTCTAATTTTTTCTGAGATAACATGCGGGCTGATGTCCAAAATTTGTCAGTGAATGTCAAACTTGTCAACAAATGAAAAACTTGACTTTAAAGCCTGCTGGGTTATTGTCTCCCTTACCAATACCAGATGACATTTTTTAGGACATTTCGATGGATTTTAAAACTGGTCTTCCATCCTCTCAAGGGCGCACTGTTATTTTGGTTATCGTGGATCGTTTCTCCAAATATGGCCATTTTGTAGGCCTGCTTTCCCATTTAACCAGTCAAAAGGTTTCCGAAGTATTTGTCCATGAATTCATTCGTTTACATGGCTTTCCACTCACAATTGTGTCGGATCGAGACTCTCTCTTCCTCTCTGAATTTTGGTGTAACGACCCGACTTGTCGTTTTAAGAATTAATGCTCCATTCAATGACTTAAGGTCTCGAACAACTTCATAATATATATTATGACCCGCGGGTGTGGTCGAGTTTGATTTTCGGAAGATTTAGAATTTAATTGAAAGAGAAATTTCATTTTGAAGCTTAAATGGAAAGAGTTGATCAAAGAGTTGACTTTTGAGCAAAGGACCTCGAAATATAATTTTGATGATGTCAATAGCTTCGTATGGTGATTTAGGACTTAGGCGCGTGTTCGGATTTGGATTTGGAAGTCCGTAGGACAATTCGATGCAATTTGGCGAAAGTTGGAAAGTAGACGATTTTCGGAAAGTTCGATCGAAGGTTGAATTTTTGATAACGAGGTCGGAATCTGATTCTGGAAATTTGAATATATCCGATATGTCACTTATGAATTGTGTGCAAAATTTGAGGTCAATCGGACTTGATTCGATAGGTTTCGGCATCGAATGTTGAAGTTGGAAATTTCATAATAGACTAAAGTTTCAAGTGAGTTCGCACAAGATCTAACTTCAAACGAGCATACCTCTCTTGATATGAAGATTTATATGGTGTGTTACCTTTCCAAAGAAAGGTCTATGTGTCTAGTTTCCAACGCTTCAAACCATTCCTCATTTGCCTAAAATAAGTTATGACCACATTACCAAAGGCTGGAAAAATGCAATTCTGCGACCAATTCTGCGATCGCAAAACTGCTTCTGCGACCGCAAACTGGTCGCAGAATGGACCAGAAGAGCCCAGTTCTGGGCACCGATTTTGTAATCAATTTTGCGGCCCACATACCCATTCTGCGGTCTATTATGCGACCGCATACCTGCTTTCGGAGGATTAATATTTCTATTTTCATAACCCGACCCCATTTTGATAAATAGGCTTTAGGGCTTATTTTGCGGTGTTTTTCTGAGGGTTTTAGAGAGAGGTAAGAGTATTTTAGAGAGATAAGGAGGGAACCTAATATTCTAATCATCCATTCTTTAAGAATCAAGGAAGCTAATCACAAGATCTTCATCAAAGAGGTAAGATTCTACCCCTAGTCTTCAATTTCGAGTTTGGGGTAAAAGATTGGTGATTGGGAATATGATTCTTGGGTGTAATAGTATTATGTATATATGCTTGTACCAATAAGGTTTGTGCAAATATTGTTAAGATCAAATATGTAAAGATTGGGTTGTGGAATGAAGGAAATTTTGTAGAAGAACCTTGTAACCAAATTTGCACACCTAGTGTTTGATAAAATGCTCAAATGAGTTGAAACCATGAAAATCTTCCTAATTATGGTTCACTTTTGTTATGTTTATAAATAGATTAAAGTTGCTAGAATTTTCGGAACCTCGTAGTAATGTAAGGAAGGCTCAAGAAAGATTGGAGCCGTCCGGAGGTCAATTCACGTGAGAACGCTATTTTGGAATATCGACCTAACTTAAAAAAAGTAAGTGTCTTGCTTAACCTCGAGTGGTGGAATTTCCCCTTAGGCATTGAGTCTTATGTGCAATTTGTGTAATTGAAAATCATGTACGCGAGGTGACGAGTACGTACTTGGTTTATATGTGCAAATTTTATTGAGTTAAAGTCTTGAGCATATTGTGTAGTAAATTGAATAATTGTTGGCATATATTTAATCATCTATTTGCCGTGCCTAAATCCTTGTTGTTGACTCTGTTTTTATATGACAAGTTGATGTGATTGTTATTTGATTATTTATGAAACTCCGTGAATTTGCTGGTTTGATAATTATTGGAATTTAATTTTATTTTGAATTTTTCCCTCTGCAAATAATTAATTAAATGAGCTTAAGAAGAGGTGTTTATATAATTATCGAAAATTTGGAGTTAATAAAGACTTTGCTTTATATTGAGTAATTTCTATCTCTGTTGATTGTTTTTGGGTGTTGTACACATTGTGTGGAGCCTTCGACTATTTGTTGTGAAATTAATTGACTTGGTTGTATCTTTAGAATTTGGGTTGTAGCGATTGAGCAAATTGTGATATGAATTGATTTTGTTATGTTGCCGTGATAATTTTTCGCATAAATTGTTGTGTTGTGTTAATTATTATTCTGAAGATATAAGGATGGCATTTCACCATTGATATTATGTGGGTATAAGGGTGGCATTTCATTGTGGTTATGTTTGTTGGAATATTTTCTGGGCGGAGCGATAAGGGTGGCAATAGGAGCGATAAAGGTGGCAATAGGAGCGATAAGGGTGGCTATTGATATTGTATGGGCGGAGCGATAAAGGTGGCTATAGGAGTGATAAGGGCGGCAATAGGAGCGATAAGGGTGGCTATTGATATTGTATGGGCGGAGCGATAAAGGTGGCTATAGGAGTGATAAGGGCGGCAATAGGAGCGATAAGGGTGGCTATTGATATTGTATGGGCGGAGCGATAAAGGTGGCTATAGGAGTGATAAGGGCGGCAATAGGAGCGATAAGGGTGGCTATTGATATTGTATGGGCGGAGCGATAAAGGTGGCTATAGGAGTGATAAGGGCGGCAATAGGAGCGATAAGGGTGGCTATTGATATTGTATGGGCGGAGCGATAAAGGTGGCTATAGGAGTGATAAGGGCGGCAATAGGAGCGATAAGGGTGGCTATTGATATTGTATGGGCGGAGCGATAAAGGTGGCTATAGGAGTGATAAGGGCGGCAATAGGAGCGATAAGGGTGGCTATTGATATTGTATGGGCGGAGCGATAAAGGTGGCTATAGGAGTGATAAGGGCGGCAATAGGAGCGATAAGGGTGGCTATTGTCAGGGACGATATGTGATGATGTGGGGTTGTGGGGTTGATGATTTACATATGATGTTGTGATATTCTTGTGTTTATTATTATACCTTGTGCAATTTTTCTTGTTGTTTGTAAATTGATGACAATCTGATTTATGTTTAAATTGAGAGCCTGTGGCTATTACCAGGCGGATTATAAAATAAAATGTGGGCACGAAGTACCGTGAGTAAATAATGAGGATATTGACATGTGAATTGTCCGTGCAGTTGTGATATGAATTGTGGGCACGAGGGTGTTGTGATTAAATAATAATGATATTTGGCATGTGAATTGTCCGTGCAATTGTGATATAAAATGAGGGCACGAGGTGCCGGAGAAAATATGATAATTTAATTATGGGCACGAGGTGCCGTGGAAATATAAAAAATGGGTTGAGACCCGTGTTTACGAAAAATATGAAAATGGGCTGAGACCCGTATTTTTATGATTATGAAACGAGGTGTCACATGGTGACTTTTTAATTGAAAGGATTATATTCAAAATATTTATTTGAAAGGATTTTTATGTATAAGGTATTATATGAAAAAATTATATTTGAAAGGTAATTATTTGAGAAAATTATTTTTGAAAGAGAGTTATTTGAAAGAATTATATGTGAAAGACATTTATTTGAAGGATTTGATTTATTGTGTGTAATTGTATTTATTAATTGTTAAGCGATATTAATGGTATTCTTGTTGTATGCTGTGCATATTACTGGTTGTTTTATGTTGCCCTTATTGTTATCTGCTTCCTATTATTTTGTATATTATATTGCACGAGCTATTAGACTAGTGAGTGTCTTGATTGTACCTCGTCTCTACTCCACTGAGGTTAGTCTTGATACTTACTGGGTACCGACCGTGGTGTACTCATACTACACTTCTGCACATTTTTGTGCAGAGCCGGGTATTGGAGTTATTGGGCTTGAGAAGAGTTAAAGCGGGATCGTAAGGATTAAAGGTAGAGCTGCTTGGTCGTCGCAGTCCCTTGGAGTCTTTTTATTTCATTGTACTATTAATTTTTAATCAAACAGTATTGCATATTCGGTCCTTGTGATTATTCCATGTATTCAGTTAGAGTTCGTGACTTAGTACTACCAGTCTTGGGAGGTTGTACATTCATATTTGTTCCGTTGTTAGTTTTGGTTACTTATTTAATAAAAATAAATGGCTCCAAAAAAAATATAATTGAAATCAGCTTACCTAGTCTTAGAGACTAGGTGCCATCATGACGCATGTGGTGGGATTTTCGGGTCGTGACATTTGGAATGAGCTTCAGAGGCTGAAAGGGACTCAATTAGCTATGAGTTCAGCATACCATCCTCAGTCGGATGGTCAAACGGAGGCTCTCAATAAGTGCCTCGAAATGTATCTTCGTTGCTTTGCCTCAGACACTCCATCTACTTGGTTTTCGTTGTTACCATGGGCTGAATTTTGGTACAACACTTCATACCAGCATAGTTCTAAACTTACTCCATTTGAGGTAGTGTATGGTCGACCTCCACCAACTGTTTCGAGGTATGTCCGAGATAGTTCGACCAATCCTGTTGTGGATGCCTCTCTACTACAACGAGATGAAGTATTGGCTACCTTGAAGGCTAATTTACTTCGGGCCCAAGAACGTATGAAACACAACGCAGATAAGGGCCACCGAAAAGTGGTTTTTGATATAGGGGATTGGGTGTACGTCCGTCTTCGTCCATACCATCAACTTTCAGTTCGCCTCCAACGCCATACTAAACTCAGCAGACGCTTCTTTGGACCCTTCCAAGTTGTGCAGAAGATAGGTCTTGTAGCCTATAAATTAACATTGCCTCCTTCATCCAAAATTCACCCTGTGTTTCACGTTTCAGTCCTGGGCAAGTGCTTAGGCAATCCCTCTAACCTGATCATCCCAATTGATCTTTTGGACCAATCCTCTTCCCTGGTTCTTCTACCATAAGATGTGTTACGCTGCAGAACCATTTCTCGTAGTCGCCAACAAATCCATCAATGTCTTATTAAATGGTCATGTCTTTCAGTTTCAGATGCTACATGGGAAGACAATGTCAATCTCCTTCACAAGTTTCCCATTCAGAACCTTGAGGACAAGGTTCGTCTCCAAGGGGGTGGCAGTGTAACAACTCAGCAGGACACACCACAAGGTCCTAGGCGCAGCAACAGAGAGAAAGGCCCACCTAAATACCTCAACCACTATGTGGTCCCAGGTCCCAAGAGAATCAATCTCCGCCAAATCATTAGAGAAGAGACAAGGGACAACCCTGCACTGAATGATATAAGTAGGAGAGGAATCAGCTCAAAAAGAGCAGGGTTAAAGTTGCTTATCTTTTTGCTTCATAGAATTATAGATCTGGAACCTCCATTTTCTCAATTTTCTTTTCTTTTTGCCTTTAGAATTTCCAGAAAGTAGAGGAACAAACCTCTCTTTTGTGGTATGTAAATCCCTTCAACCTTAATATAGCTTCTATCGGTACAGTTTAGTTTAACATTTTATGATAACACACCATATTATTTCAGATTCTGCTATAAAAACCTCCCCTATCCTAATGTTAGCGGATTTACGCAAATGTTCAATTTTCATTCTACGGTTAAGATTTTGTCCCTATTTTAAAAAGTTGTGTAAAGATAGCAGTTGGAAAATTGTCCTCTCTGAACAACTTTAGACTTGAATCTAATGTTTCTCATGTATTTCAGTTTGCTATAACGTTTGCGATAACTTACATAATTTTAAACCGTAGTCTACTGTTTTCTCATTAGATTTTTTATCAGTTTGGTCAAAAAGAATTTCTAAACTTTGATCTAAAAGGTCCAAAAAAAAAAGATAATGTAATTTACTAAACAATTGATACAAAAAGGGACAACTTGCAAAAAATTTCGCCTTTTATATATTACCCAAATTAAGAACTCGATCCTTGGTTTCAATTTAGAGATTTCTATTGTACTAAATTTTCCCTTTTTATTTTCCAATATAGATTCTTCCTTCTTCTTCTTCTTTTTCTCTTTTTATTTTTTTATTTTTTTTTATTTTCCCGTTTAGTTTTTAAATTTCCTTTTGGTCTTTAACATTTATCTAATTTTGTGTGACAAAGAAAGATCAATTATATTTAATTTTTGTGAAAAAGAAAGAGGAAAAAAATCAGCGTCCAGCCCTTCTCTTTATCCAACCAAAAGCAGCAACCGACAAACGTATTCTCTTTGTCCCTATCCGCCGTCCAGTGAAGGTAATTACTTGTTTTTCTTGAGAATATTAATAGTGATTTTCTCATTAGCTTTTTTAACTACTATGTTCAAACAGTCTTGACTTTATATTAGGTGGTTGGCAGTAATTTTATGCTAAAAGAAGTGAGCACCGTAAACTTAAAATTCTAAATTCGCAGTTTCTTCTAGTAGTACATTACTAGCATCAATCACATCCATCACTAGCCACCATTGTTACTATCACTAACCATCTATATTATAAGTCATCACTATCAACTATCACCATCATCAATCATGTTTATCACTAACTACCTCCATTGCAAGCCTAGCACAAAAAAATTATGTTATTGCGGCGGTTTTAAACTGCCACAACATATAATAGTGACGGTTTCCAAAAATATCGTAATTACGTTCGTCAGAAAATTATTGCGGCGGTTTTTCTTAAACCGCCTACTATACAACCGTTACTATCATTACTAGCCACCTTACAATAGCATCCACCTTCACCTTCGAACACCACCAATAACTATTTCCACAACCAGCCATTACTATACAACCAGCCCCTGATTACAGATATGGACCATTAAGAACATTTCCCTAAAGTAAGGGTGCCAAAGTGAAAAAACCCATTCTATATTTTCTTCCTTGAACGTCAATATTCAACCATTGAGACGTGTCATGCAAATAGCTTCCAAAAGCACCACGTACGTAACTCTACTACTCTCTCTTTAATCCCTATATATATCCCGCCACGTTCATATCCCTCTCCTCTTAACTTTCTTCTTTGTTCTACTGCCCATTATCTTGCTAAATTTCTGCCCTCCGATTATGGCTAATTCATCCTCCATTTCCATCTCAAATATTCAACTCCAGCACTTAACTCACATCACAGATTACTTGAATACTATCCAAAAATACACTAATCCACTTGACAAAAACCCATTTTACCGTACAGTTCCTGGTTTTTACCTAACCCCAGCTGATATCGTCCTACGCAACAACATCATTGATCTTTCTGGAAATTTCCCATCTCCTACACCTCCTTTAGCTTACCACAGAGCTGGTCCGCGTAAGCAAATCTTGTTCAACCCAAGCACTGTAAAAGCCGCAATTGTAACGTGTGGTGGTTTGTGTCCTGGTTTGAATACTGTTATTAGGGAATTAGTGGTTGGGTTGTGGGAAATGTATGGAGTTAGAGAGATTTTTGGTATCAAAGCGGGTTATCGCGGATTTTATACTTATGATCCGGTTTTACTGAATCCTAAAATGGTTGATGATTGGCATAAGAGAGGTGGTACTGAGCTTGAGACATCTAGGGGTGGTTTTGATTTGAATAAGATTGTCAATGCTATTCAAGATCATGGCTTTAATCAGGTTTAATTTTTATTCTTGCTATGTATAATTTGCTCATAATTTGTTATCAGTGGCGGAGCCGAGAATTGTGACAAGTGGTTTCAAAACAATCCAAAAAAGTAAGGGTTCAAAATTTTATATACACATAAAAAAAATGTTTTTATCCTATTTAAGCAGAGCATTAATTTTCGTCAAATTGATTCTCTTTTTGCTTCAACAACATCAATAGTCAATTGCATATCATCGAGAAAAAGATGGTGTCATATGTATTGTTAGGAATTATTTGTACGAAGTATTAAGACGAATTAAATTTGTGAGCATATTAAAGCTTAATTTTATTATCAGAGGAAAAAATGGTTTTTAACTTTCTAATTTCAAAAGAATCTAGACAAAATACCAATGAATTTGGGTAAATATGTTTTGCACCAGCCGGGAATCGAACCCGGGTCTGTACCGTGGCAGGGTACTATTCTACCACTAGACCACTGGTGCTGTTATCATCAACTTGCTCAAAAGTTTTAGAACACCACACCATTTGTGCTGTTATCTTAAAGTTGTTCAAAAGTTGTACAAAACTAAACAAGAACTATTTGCAGTTGGGTACCTCTGTTCTAAAGTAATATCAACCAACAAATTTCCCAAACAAATATATGTATGAGCTTCTCATAAAGTAATCCTGGACAATATGATATCTGATATGGATTTAGATAGCTAAAACAAGGCAATATGTAAATAAGTTGGTGTATGTGGTATGGTTGGTTATTCTTCAGGATTGGTGCAATTATATATTTGAGCTACCTCCTACAGGTATGATGTATATACATCTGAATTTTTATTGGGACGTTTACTCTATTTATTGCTAGATTAGCTAACTGCTAGTGATGGTGCATGTGGTAGAGGGGAGTATATATATATAGAGAGAGAAAATGTTGATCAAGCGCGGGCGTATTTTTCACTTTAGACTATGTTGCTCAGACTCCAAGAATGTCGCAACATAGCTTTCAGATTAATGTTGCAACTCTTAATTAAGATACTAACTGCATATGGTGCTCATTGAATTATTTGTCTTTGTGAATATATGATTGAGCAGGTTTACATCATAGGAGGAGACGGTACGATGCGCGGAGCAGTGAAGATATTCGATGAAGTAAAACGACGAAAATTATATATCTCAGTGGTCGGGATTCCCAAAACAGTTGACAATGATGTTGGCATTATAGACAGATCATTCGGGTTTCAAACCGCAGTGGAGATGGCGCAACAAGCGATTAATGCAGCTCATGTAGAAGCTGAGAGTGCAGTAAATGGTATAGGGCTGGTTAAACTTATGGGTCGCAGTACTGGTCATATTGCATTACATGCAACGTTAAGTAGCCGTGACGTAGATTGTTGTTTGATTCCCGAGATCGACTTCTACTTGGAAGGTAATGTTGAATTGTGTAACCATCTCATTACATTCAAGTAATGTTGACTTGTGCGGACATCTCATATATTTATTTTACTTTTTTGGTGGCGATGAGACTTAAACCTAGAATCTATGGCTTGCGCTCTGATATCGTGTTGAATTGTGTAGTCAATCTTATCCAAAAGGTTAAGCCGTTAGAGAAAGCATATTTTTTATTACTTAGTTAATTATATTGTTTCAACAGGTAAAGGAGGGTTGCTGGAATTTCTTGAGGCTCGACTAAAGGAGACAGGGCACGCCGTGTTAGTGGTTGCAGAGGGTGCAGGACAAGATATAATTCCGAGGACAGAATCCCAGAAAACAGAGAAGGACGAGTCGGGCAACCCGGTTTTCTTGGATGTAGGAGGGTGGTTGAAGTCAGAACTCAAGAACTGGTGGAACGGGGATCATCCGAACGAGTTGTTCACTATAAAATACATTGATCCTACGTATATGATACGCGCGGTTCCTGCAAATGCAACGGATAATTCGTACTGCACTCTGCTCGCGCACTCGACGATTCATGGAGTTATGGCAGGGTATACTGGATTTGTTTGTGGACCTATAAATGGAAACTATGCATATATTCCAGTAGATGAGGTTGCAAAGGCAAAGAACAAAGTTGACACCAAAGATCATAAATGGTCATGGGTCAGATCGGTTAGTAATCAGCCTGATTTTATCAGAAGTTGAAGCCTTTGGAAGGCTTCTGCTGTAGCATCTAATACTTGGGACAATTTTTATACTTCAATTATCTATTTGGACACACTCTTTGTCCGCTGCTTTTCTTTTTCTCTTTTTACAACGGTGGTGTCCGGGTATACTTGCACACATCTGATTTACTCTTTCCGCCTTTGTTTCGGAATAGAAATAATGCACTTAGAAGTCGTTTGGTACATGAGATAAGAATAATAATTTTGGGACGTAGTTTGGAATTAAGTTTATTTTAGCTATTCTCAGGATAATTTTTATACTAAAATGTTGAGATTAGTTATCCTATACATAAGGTGGGATAACTAATCTCATGGGATATGGGATGTCTCACCATTATACTAAACGAGTCCTTTGGCATGAAGGATAAGAAATAATTAATTTCGGAATTAAATTTGAGATCAGTTTATCTCATATTTAGTTGGAATAAAATCGTGGAATAATTAATTTTGAAATTAGTTATTTTGAAATTATAGTATTTTTTTATCCCTATAGGAAGGTGGAATAACTAATCTCAAAATAATTAATTTTGAGATAATTAATGATAGGATAATTAACTAATTCCTTTGTCTATGTAATTTAAAAGTAACAAGGTGCATTATTGTAAAATGTAAGAATAATAATCTCTTGATGGGTAATCAAGCAAGAGCTACTAGTTATACCACAAGTCCTCTCCTTTTTTCCTTTTTATCAGTTTCTTTATTTTGCTAAGCTTTGGAAATTAGTTGCGGTTGGTGGCATGTGTGACGCATTGATATGATGATATCAAATGAAGCTTGTAATAGGTGCAATGTCTGATTTGATTGAAGGATAGATTTTAACAAAATTGGAAATTATTATGTTAGTAGAGTAGGAGCTAAGTAAATGATCAGTGACTAAAACCTCCCTTGATAAAATAGTTAGTCAATTTTTTTCTCTTTGGATGCGGTCGGGGTAAATTTCGTTCTAATATAATAGTTTGCAAATCACACTGGAAAGGTAAATCGCACTAGGCAAGCCACTCATCGCATGAGAAAGCATAGAGGGGTTTCGAACAGGTGAAATTCAAAAATAGTTAAATTTACAAGTGGTAATTAAAAAATAGTCATAGTTTCAAAAGTAATCAAAATTTAGCCACTTTTTATGTAAAGATAAATATGAATGAAAACACTGTTCAAAATCCGAAAAATATTCCAGCATAATATACTAGAGTTCCAGCATAATATATTGGTCTAGCATAATATGCTGGAAGTTCATACACATGTGCTTCAATCTCTAGTATAATATGCTGAAACTTTCCGTGTGTTGGAGTTCTATCATAATATGTTGGAAGTTCATATACAAGTGCACCAATCTCCGGTATATTATGATGGAACTTTCCGTGTTGCAGCAAAATAGTGATTATTTTTCAATAATTTTGTAAACGTTGGCTATTTTTCAATTACCAATTCGAAAACTGACTAACACATGCTATTTTCACGTTTCGAACTCGCAACTTTTTATTTGCGGGTAAGTTAGTCAATTTTATCTATACCTAAATAAGAACTAAATAGTCATTTGGGGAAACAAAAGATGATTAATATCCCGTTAAATTTTCATGATTTTACAGTGGTGAAGATCAGATCTAGCATAGCCAACTCAACTCAACCTTTGTTCGAGGAAAAAAGCAAATAATTTCACTTTTGTTTCCTTAGTGCTCCCCTTTCTTATAATGCAAACTATTTTCTGCTTTAGCAATTCTTAGTACAATTATTCTCGACTCATTTTACGTTTCAAAAAGTTCAAAAGTTAAATGCTTCTCTATTTTTTACGTTATCTTCAAACTGTATAAACAATATTTTACGTTAATTTGAATATACGAGAAATATTTTCCCAAGTACTAGTGGGAAAATTTGAGATTAGTGGTTGGGAATCCTAATCTAATAAGAAAACAAATCAAACATCCTTTTACAAAATTATATTAATGGAAGCACAACTCGAGGCTTCTTTCAATGGGCACCATGTGAGAGTCGGTAACCGCGTCTCCGTACATAATATGCAGAAATATTTCAAATTGATTCCAGTTTTGAAAATGAAGAAATTCATGATAAACGGTGTATCCTAATTTAATAATTCTATAACATATAAATTTAAATTAGTCGAATTAGTCTTTCAAATACCAAATACTGTAATTAAATTTTACAAAATTATACTCATTACATGCTGAAAGCTTTTTCTAAATATAATAAATAGCGAAAGTAAAGCTCAACATCAACCCTTTGGGTAGAGGGTCATCGGTCGATAACTTCGGAAAAAATATATCTATATACGTGTATGTATCTTAAATGATATATATTTGATTTACACACTAAGATTCAAATTTTAGACAATTGTATTGATCGATTTGATTCCAACTCTAGTATTTGGTCAAATTTTTATTCGAAGTTAGTATTGGGTCACTCTCAAATTCTGGGTCCGCCTTTATATCACCATACCTACTAGCAACTCTTAGCTTTATTATTATTATTAAAAGCTTGCTAATGGAAACAAAAAGGATATTCACTGCAACTAATAGCGGTTGATAATTCCACCTGTCGTACTAAATAGCTGGATAAAAAAGATGAACAAAAATGAAGTTCCACAATATATTAGGATTAATTGGCAAGTGCTTAAAGGGAAAAGAGCCAAATATAATCATCTACATTCAGATATTGTCTATATTTAACCTCTGATATACTATCGGGCCATATTTATCCTTACTGTTATACTATCGGACCAAATTTATCCCTACAATCAGCAAACTTTAAAAAACTACCCATCAGTCCGTCAGGTGACCCAAAGTCTCCTAAATTATTTTAATTAAGTTACTGATTCTTTTTCTTGGTCTACTATTTTTAAAATAATTAACATTTACTTGCTTTCTGAATTGGAGAAAAAAATAAGAGAAAAAATATTAAACAATACAACTGTTAATAAATAAAATATAATAAATTGAAAAATCTAAATTAGGTAGCTTGTCTAAATTCTAAAAGTATTTATAACATCCCAAATAATGAATTTGTTGCACCAAATGTATGGAGACTTTGCAAGTATTAGTGATTGAAGTTGAAGTTCATCGGAGATTTTACATTGTCGAACTCAACTTTTCTTTAATCAAATGCCCACACATTGTGCATTCTTAAGTTAGTCGATCGAACTTTATACTAACCAGACAATGACAAAATATATTTGAATATACATGTACATACGTGATGATCAATTGCATATAATACACAATAAATAGACCCATTGAATTCTACGATGTGTATATGGTTGAAAAATAAATAAAATTTTAAATCAATTCCAAACACATTACTAAAAGAAGAGAAATGGGTGCATTGATAATTAAAAATATTTAAGAATAATTTGTATAGTCTAGTAACTTTAGACTATAGCATTCACATCAAAAGTAATTTTTGAAAATAGTGGAGTAAGAATAACAACAAGTGATTTAAATAAAAGAAATTTGGGAGATTTTGGATTACTTAACAGATTGAGGGGTAATATTTTGTGATGACCCGAAAGGTTATCTTTAAATTTAATATTCATTTATGTATTCTAAGATCTCAAATAGAACTATTCAGCTTTTCTCGACTTGCGTGCGCATTCCATATAATTTTTCGAAAATATTTTATGTGAAAATTGATAAAAATGTTAAATAGTGCTTCAAAACTCATTTGAGTTTACTTCGGTCAACGTTTTAAGCAAACAGACCCAGATCAGTATTTTGACAGTTCCGGTAGGTCCGTATCCTGATTTGGGACTTGGTCGTATGCCCGAAATTTAATTTGAAGGTCCCTAACTTGAGTTGTCGTCATTTGTTGAAAATTGAAAGTTTGAAAGCTTATAAATTCCAAAGTTTGACCGCGAATTTGACTTTATTGATATCGGGGTTGGAACCTGATTTTGAAAATTTGAATAGCCATATTATGTCATTTATAATTTGTGCACCAAATTTGATATCATTCCGGATTCGTTTAATACGTTGCGACACGAGTTTTGTAAATTGAAAAGTTTGAAACTCAAAAGTTCGAATCGAGTTGTGAATTGTAATTTCGACGTTGTTTGACGTGATTTGAGATCCCGAGTAAGTTCGTATTATGTTAGGGACTTGTTGGTATATTCGAACAGAGTCCCGAGTACCCCGAGTGTGATTCAGATCGAAATCGGATCATATTTTGGAATTTGCTGCTTCTGTTGTGTTCATTTATGCGAAGCCTTGGCCGCAGAAACGGCTCCACAGAAGCAGAAGCAGAGGAGTTGGGCAAGAAGCCGCAGAAGCGAAAAGCTGGGCGCTTCTGCGAGTCCGTAGAAGCGTACATTTCATTCGCAAAAAGCGGAAGGCAGCGCAGATGCGCATTTGGCATCGCATAAGCGAAAATGCCTCCGCAGATGCGAGGCTTCACCTGGCCAGGGCTTCTTCGTAGAGGTGGCATTTTCAGTCGCAAAAGCGACGCCGGAGATGCGGTAATTGCGTCGCAAAAGCGAAAAATTGACATAAACATAAGGATCGAAAAATCACTCATTTCACAATTTTTGTTTGAGTTTTAAATCCTCGGTTTTTGGGCGATTTGAAGGAGTTTTTCACAATTTTGGATTGGTAAGTGCTCCTTATCATATATTGATGATATTTCATAAATCCATGTCTATATTCATCATTTATTTCGGATTTAGATGAAATAAATTGAAATTTTTGTAAAACTTTTGAAAAACGAAAATCTAGGATTTGAAGGTCCATTTGACATCGGAATTTGATAATTTTTATATGGTTGGACTCGTCTCGGAATGAGTGTTCGGATTTAGTGAGATTTTCTGAGATTCGAGACGTGGGCCTCACTGTTAATATTTTAGATGAATTTCGGAATTTAATTCGAAAAATTAGCAATTTCACGTGGAATTAATTCCTACGAATCGTGTCGAGTATATTGAATTATTTGTGACTAGTAATCGAGAAGAATTTGTTCATTTTGATTAATTGCCTATTTAATTAAGATAATTCTATCTTAAGTTTATTATTGATTATTTGATCATTATTCATGAAATTATTAAGAATCGGGATGCCGTGCCATTTTCAAAGAATGTAAAAGTACAAAGGGTGATGCCGTGCCAATTATTATTATTTATTTATCAATTCATGGCAAGAATGAGAGCTAAAGCACGGAGGGTGATGTCGTGCCAATCTTATTATTTATTTATCTATTTATGGGAAGAATGAGAGTAAAAGCACAGAGAGTGGTGTCGTGCCATTTTCATATTATCATCTGCTCATTTTATTGTTGATGAATTAATTGGCTGCTACGTGACACTTCTCCTGCTGAAATTATTATATCATCCCCTTCGCATGTTCCCTCCCAAATTTATAAATTGTTATTTATTGCGTTATTGTTACTTTATATTTGTATATACTTGTACAAGTTATTTACGTATGTGTCTTGTCATAGCCTCGTCACTATTTCGTCGAGGTTAGGCTCGACACTTACGAAGTACATGGGGTCGGTTGTACTCGTACAATACTCTACACTTCTTATGCAAATTTTAGAGTTTGTCTTAACGGCGTACCATAGACTTGCTCGGATTCAGCTAGCCATAGGAGACTTGAGGTATAACTGTACAACGTCCGCAATTCTGAAATACCCTTCTATCTTATCTTGGTTGTGTATTATCTTTCAAACAACTTGAATTTTATTCTAGTAGCTCGTGCACTTGTGAAACCAGATTCGGGGATGTATTGTGATGATTCAGTAGTTATGGTCTTCCACACTTTATTTCAGTAATTGACTTCCGTTTAATTTAATTTGTTTAAAAATAGTTAAGATTGTTCTAACGTTGGCTTGTCTAGCAAGTGAAATGTTAGGCGTCATCACGGTCCCGAATGTGAGAATTTCGGATCGTGACATTTTTAAATATTTACCGATAATAAGGGTAAATTTGGCCATATAATATAACGGTCGGGGTGAATTTGGCTGGATAGTATAACGAATATTAAATGTAGATAATATTCGAAAATAGAAGGGTATATTTAGCCATTTTTACTATGCTGCAATTTATATACTTCCACCATTTCAATTAATGCCTTTTTATTTAGTCGGTTTCAAAAATAATATTAGTTGATATATTTAATAGATTATTAATTTTAGTATTTACATTTTATTGATAATTGTATTTCCTTATACGAATGACATTGAAGGTTTAAAATCATAAAATCTAAAAGATCAAGGGGTTTTGGTATGATGGCTAAGCAAATATAATTATGGGATAAAAATTTAGTATTGTCTTATCCCTTGTTTGGTTACTATATTTCATGGTTAAAAATAGTATTGACATACTTTATACCTGCTAGAGGGTGAAATATTAATCTCGGGATAAGTTATCCTAGGATAAAGTAGTAACATTGGCAATTTCAGGATTAATACAACATACCAAACATTCAATAAGAAATAATATAGATAACTAATCCGAGTATAATTAATTTCGGTATAATTAATTTCAGTATAAATAATCCCAGCATAATTAATCTCAGCATAACTTGTCTTCAAACGGAATAACCCGTAAGATAATACAATTTATTTTTTTATATTTTAAAATTTTATGGCAAATCCTAAGACACATAAAAAAACGAAGTATAATATAACTATACCGACTTAAACGTAGAGATGGAGGTTATGACAAGGGTGCATTGACACTGTGTATTTTGGACTGTTTTCTTTTCTTTTTTTGGTTTTTTCTTCTATGAACACTACTACTATTTAGTATTTACTGACATTTGTCTTTTAGGGCAATTTCATTTCCTCAATTACGGAAGCAAAACTGAACTTCAATCAAAAAACATATCTGGCCCCTATAATGCCACCACTACACTTCGCCAGTGCCTAAATAAAACGATATTACAATGTTAACAATAATAATAATTAGATTCGCGTGGTATAAGGTTTAGTAAAGAGAATATATACCCTAGCAGAATAAGTAAAATTCTAGAATTCTAATTAAGAATAAAAAGATAGTTATTTATTTCACCATAATTCTTAGTACTACAACAACGATAAAAAATTCAGTGAAATTTTACAAGTAAGGTATATGATAATATGTATGCAGTCTTGCACCTATCTTGTGCAGTCAAAGAGACTGTTAGGTAGACACTCGGGTCAAGCCATCATGGTCGCAACATTAAAGCAACAAAGATATAGTAATAAAAGAGTTATGAAAAATCAATAACAGCAGCAACATAGTAACAAAATCGAAGCAACATTAACATCCAATATTGATAAACATTCAAGAATACGACAAAATACGAGTAATATTGAAATTACCGGAAAGGACACGAAGAAAGCTCTATTACCTACTAATATTTCACCCTAATTCTCGACTTTTACCACTTCATATCATGTCCTTAGTGATAAAAATTAAATTATAAAAGGATGACATTGTGCTTTATAAGGAATTACTAATAAAGAAATTGTTTGAACAAATTGAATAGGAGGGAGTATTACTTATATTTGTCTTGTAGCGCATTTTCTCTGCTGAATTACAGTATCAGCTATTTGTCTTCTAATCAGTCAAAAAGTTATCTGCCACTACACTACACTAAACCGACATTACCATGTTAACATCTACAATCAATAACTAATACACCCACAAATTAACTGACAAGTATACAAGTAAGCATCCATTTTTTTTAATTCATCTACCCTTTCTAATAATTCCTCTTGAACATTTCACCTTAGATCCCACTTCCCTATCACAACAACAAAAACAAGTGCGGCTCAATAAAATTTGTAGCCTAAAACTAAGTTGGTACTGAGTCACAAAAAAATGGCTGAAAAACAGACTACCCTTGTCTGTTTGGTAGCTGTGACAGTGTTGTTATTAATTCAAGTAGTGGAATCTGATATTGGAGTTAATTGGGGCACAATATCTTTGCACAGGATGTCACCTTCCACTGTAGTGGATCTTCTCAAACATAACAAAATACAGAAAGTTAAATTATTTGATGCAGACCCAGATGTAATGAAAGGTCTAATGGGAAGTGGGCTTGAAGTTATGGTTGGGATACCAAATGATATGTTAGCCCTTCTTAGCTCATCTGTTGCTGCTTCTGATTTGTGGGTCTCTCAAAATGTCTCCAGATATATGGTTAAAGGCGGTGTTAATATCAGGTAACTTCTAAGTTCTTTTCCTTTCGTACTTTTGCTCTTTCAATTGCCTTTTCCCTTGCTTGCTTCAGATTTTTTTTTCAGCTGCTATATGCTTTTTGCCAATCTTAGGAGGATTATATGAGCTTATGTTTTTTTATGACTGTGGTATTGGTCCAACGAGCCTTGACGCAATTGGTAAAGTTACCTCCATGGGACCAGGATTTCACGGTTCGCGCTGTGAAAACACACTCTTGCATAAATGCAGGTCTAAGACTTTCAATAGATTCCATGGAACCCGCGAATAGCGGGAGCTTAATGTACCGGATATTGGTCCAACTTGCGTGCTCCATGGTACCTGGTAACTCCTACCAGCACAGGTACCTGGTAACTATCGGTTCGCGCTGTGAAAATAGACTGTTGCAGAAATGCAAGTCTAAGACTTTCAATAGACTCCATGTACCCCGCACATAGCGGGAGCTTAATGCACCGGATATTGGTCCAACTTGCGTGCTCCATGGTACCTGGTAACTCCTACCAGCACAGGTACCTGGTAACTATATCGAGGCTTAGGCAGATGAGAAAAAATTACCTAGTGTTTTTGTCTTTCTGGGATTATGTATTAGTTATGCTAGTATGCTTCGTAAGACGCTTTTAGCCCTAGTATAGATGTTTAATGCCAGTTAAAAATATAGAGAACTTCTTGTACTTTTTATTTCTATTTTTATTTTACATATTGTTGGCCTGATGAATTTAATTGCATAAACATGATCAATGGGGATTCATATAGCCGACCATAACTTATTTGGACGGAGGTGGTGTAGTTGTCCTTCTTGTTGTTGTTGTTGTTATTGTAGTGTTTGCCAATCTTTTCCGTGTATTGCCTATGCTATGCCGAATCTTGTCTTTACCTCTGTTTGTTAGCTGATAGAGAAAATGAAGGGTGTCGATTTCTTCAAATATTTGAACCATTGCTGTTCACTCTACTTTGATTGTCTTTTGGATTCTGTCTTGAAGTTCTTATATTAAGCTATAGAAGATGTTTATTATGTGTTACTTCTTGCAATGTTCTGTTAAAGATCCAGGTAGATGTTTATTCAGTATGTGTCGTCTCTTATAATGTTGTTTAAGTCAGCAACCCGGTTTCCCTCAACACAATTTCTGTTTGTATTAACATGCACCAGCAAAAATCACCTTGGACTTGAGTAATCAGAATTTTAGCCCTTCACTATGTAGTTTCTTATGCTAACAGACATAACGTTTCTCACATACTATGATCTAAACTAACAATATGGAGGGATGGAGAGAAAGAAATACATCTTTTTACATAATAAACAACAAGGCATGTTTGGCACTGCTGGTATTTCATTTGCCTTTAGCTTTAAACAATACAAACGAGCGCTAGTTAGCTTGTATTGACCTTAATGATCTTTTGTGGAATCGCTGACACCCTTTTGCGTTCCAGCGCCAATAGAATGATTCATTGAGCACCTTCTTGACTACATGTATTGTTAACATTTGATCGCGTAGGTAATCCTTCCTTGCATCTGTGATGGTTGAGAAATCAAATTTTCAGTTACTAATTTTCTTTTTTCTCCAAAAAGAGAAAAAAATTTCTAGAATCAACAAGGTACTTCTTATTTAGATTGTTTAACTAGAGTAAGATGCATCTATTGAGTTACAGTGGTATAGTCTAAACCTCTGGTCGCTTGGTTCTCCTTGGTGCAGTCAGCAGCGTATGTAGTGTATTAATGACGGATTCAATTGAACACATAACTTGCGCCACAGAGTAAAAATTTGTATGTAAAATTCATTAAGATTGCAAAAGTAGTAAATATGAACCCGTAACTTTAAAACTATAATGGGTTCAATGCTAAAAACCTTAAAAGATGAACCCATAGAGTTTAAATTTTGTATCCGCCTCTGAGTGCAGTTCAACATTAATTGATCCACTAGGTTTATGGCAAGTGGTGGAACTTACACCCGAAATCAGACTAGATACCAATTAATAGTAGCAGTTCTTCTCAAGTAAAGTAAATAGGAGGATTCGATAGCCTTCATTATGGTATAGTGCTATAAATGAATGTAATTTAGCTTGTCATGTTGCTGCAAATTTTAGAGAAGTTTGGATATAAATATAAGTAGGTTCAGATGAATCCAGATGTGACTTGAGATTTACCCAATGAGTAAATGACAACTTGGACTTTCTTCTGTTTCCCTATTGATAATCTTTAGTCATTTCAAATACTGTATCGATTCGGAGCATCTCAAGATAAATTTTAAGATTCTGGTGTGCTGTAATTTCTTTTTTGGTTTTACAAGTCTAAGGTGCGCTAATGCTATAAATATATAAAATGGTTTGGTAGGTCTCTGCTGGACAAAAATCAGCTTTACAGACATGTTATGTTTTTCTTTCACTCTTTCCTTAAACTCCCCCTGTTTTAACATCATTGTTTTATTTCTTGTCGTTTGTTTTATATGTTCCTTTACCCGAACTTAGTATATGCCAGCATGAGTGTGTACCATGTTCTTGAAATAATGTAAAAGTCTGCTGGAAAGAATTCTAGCTCTACTTCCCAACTAAGTGCATTTAGAGGTTATAAACGCTGCTCCTCCATTTGGCTCATACTTTTGGTACAAATTTCCTTCAACAATAGTCGATCCTATAAAGTTGTCTCTGTATGACCTATAGGTCATGGGTTCAAGCCGCGGAATCAGCCACCGATGCTTTCATCAAGGTAGGCTGCCTATATTACACCTCTTGGGGTGCGGCCCTTCCCCGGGCCGCCCTGCGCAAACGCGAGATGCTTTGTGTACCGGGCTGCCCTTTTTTAGTAGTCGACCCTATGTTAAGTTGTGTATCGCCAATGCAGCTAAAGACACTTGAGCACTGCAGCATTCCTTGTTAGACAAGTTCAAAGCTATAATAGTACTGCATCTTTTTTCTCTCATGACTTCAGCATATATCATGTCATTCAATTTTTTCTTCTCATTTTCTTTCTCTTTGGCTAATGACAGCTATACATCAACACAGGTATGTTGCAGTTGGTAATGAGCCTTTTCTTACAAGTTATTCTGGTCAATACCAATCATACGTCGTCCCTGCTATGACGAATTTGCAACAGTCTTTGGCCAAAGCAAATCTTGCTAGGAATGTAAAGCTGGTAGTACCATGCAATGCCGATGCCTACGAGTCTTCCCTTCCTTCACAAGGAACCTTCCGACCAGAATTGACCCAAATCATTACCCAGCTCGTCTCATTTCTCAACTCAAACGGTTCACCATTTGTGGTAAATATTTATCCATTCCTCAGCCTATATGGAAACTCAGACTTCCCTCAAGATTATGCTTTTTTTGAAGGGACAACACATGCTGTGACCGACGGGCCTAATGTCTACTCTAACGCGTTTGATGGAAATTTGGACACGTTAATAGCAGCCCTCGCGAAAATCGGATACGGTCAAATGCCTATAGTTATAGGAGAGGTAGGTTGGCCTACGGATGGCGCCATCGGTGCTAATCTTACAGCTGCAAGGGTCTTCAACCAAGGCCTTGCGAAACATGTTCTTAGCAACAAAGGAACTCCTCTTAGGCCAGGGGTTCCCCCTATGGACGTTTATCTTTTCAGTCTTTTCGATGAAGGTGCAAAAAGTGTTCTTCCGGGTAACTTTGAGAGACACTGGGGCATTTTCTCTTTCGATGGCCAGTCGAAATATCCATTGAACCTCAGGAATGGTCCATTAAAGAACGCAAAGGATGTTCAGTATCTCCCATATAGGTGGTGTGTTGCAAACCCTTACAAAAATCTTGCTGAAGCGGCCAACCACTTCAAAATTGCTTGTAGTTATGCAGATTGCACGACGCTTAATTATGGAGGATCATGTTACGGAATTGGAGCAAAGGGTAATATATCATATGCGTTCAACAGTTACTATCAACTGCAAAAGCAGAATCCGCGGAGCTGTGATTTTGATGGGCTCGGGATGGTTACTTTCTTGAATCCTTCGATTGGCGAGTGCAGATTTCTTGTTGGGGTTAGTGATCATACTACTTCCTCAGGTTTTATGTTGCACAACAATTGGGTCTCAGTGCTGTTGATTATTCTTTGGGATGCTTGGTTATTCTTGATGTGATTGGAGTTTTTTTTTTTTTTTTTTGGGTGGTGGGGGTTAAGGTGTGGGTACACACTACCCTCCCCGGACTTCACTTGTGGTATTATACTGTGTGTTGTTGTTGTGTGTGTGGGTGGAGGGGGGGTTAAGAGTTCCAATCTTTTGAAACTAATAGCTAGCTGCTATTAAAAATGAAATTATACTGCATAGGGTAGGTTCTATAGTGGTATTAAAAGTTATTTCAGAAGAAAAAGTAGTTTGAGTATTCTGTGTACAATTTATGTACCAATCTTGATGATTTATACAAAGACGTAGAAATTATGTAACTTATATTTAGAAAAACTTGCCCATTCATATAAAATTTCGTCCCATTTTGTTGTTGATTATTTGTTTCCTTTGGAACCTAAAAAGAATTTACCTTCTCGGTGCAAAACTATATCGCTAGTGATTCCACATCAATAGAAAACGGGAGAAATGTTACAAATCTTAGGAGAAATGTTACAAATCTTAACACTGATTGTGTGTTTGAATATGACCTAATAGGCACGTTTTAGCAAAAACCGATGGTTCCTCTCCATGGGCACAGGACAAGTTAAGGTCCGGCAGCCTCGGAACCCCTCAAGCTTGACACCGGAAATCTATTTGATTTTGTAATGCTAACAACTCATGTAGAGTTGTGACGCGCCCGATTTTGCCGAGAGTACGAAAAAAGTGAATGTGTGATTGAATATGACCTAATAGGCACGTTTTAGCGAAAACCGATGGTTCCTCTCCATGGGCACATGACAAGTTAAGGTCCGGCAGCCTCGGAGCCCCTCGAGCTTGACCCCGGAAATCCATTTGATTTTGTAATGCTAACAACTCATGTAGAGTTGTGATGCGCCCGATTTTGCCGAGAGTACAAAAACAATGATTATGTGTTTGAATATGACCTAATAGACACGTTTTAGCGAAAATCGATGGTTCCTCTCCATGGGCACAGGACAAGTTAAGGTCCGACAGCCTCAGAGCCCCTCGAGCTTGACCCCGGAAATCCATTTGATTTTGTAATGCTAACAACTCATGTAGAGTTGTGACGCGCCCGATTTTGCCGAGAGTACAAAAACAGTGATTATGTCTTTGAATATGACCAAATAGGCACGTTTTAGCGAAAACCGATGGTTCCTCTCCATGGGCATAGGACAAGTTAAGGTCCGGCAGCCTCAGAGCCCCTCGAGCTTGACCCAGGAAATCTATTTGATTTTGTAATGCTAACAACTCATTTAGAGTTGTGACGTGCCCGATTTTGCCGAGAGTACAAAAAAAGTGAATGTGTGTTTGAAAATGACCTAATAGGCACGTTTTAGCGAAAACCGATGGTTCCTCTCCATGGGCACAGGACAAGTTAAGGTCCGGCAGCCTCGGAGCCCCTCGAGCTTGACCCCGGAAATCCATTTGATTTTGTAATGCTAACAACTCATGTAGAGTTGTGACGCGCCCGATTTTGCCGAGAGTACAAAAACAATGATTATGTGTTTGAATATGACCTAATAGGCACGTTTTAGCGAAAATCGATGCTTCCTCTCCATGGGCACAGGACAAGTTAAGGTCCGACAGCCTCGGAGCCCCTCGAGCTTGACCCCGGAAAACCATTTGATTTTGTAATGCTAACAACTCATGTAGAGTTGTGATGCACCCGATTTTGCCGAGAGTACAAAAAAAGTGATTGTGTGTTTGAATATGACCGAATAGGCACGTTTTAGCGAAAACCGATAGTTCCTCTCCATGGGCACAGGACATGTTAAGGTCCGGCAGCCTCGAAGCCCCTCGAGCTTGACCCCAGAAATCCATTTGATTTTGTAACGCTAACAACTCATTTAGAGTTATGACGTGCTCAGTTTTGCCGAGAGTACAAAAAAAGTGATTGTGTGTTTGAATATGACCTAATAGACATGTTTTAGCGAAAAACGATGGTTCCTCTCCATGGGCACAAGACAAGTTAAGGTCCGGCAGCCTCGGAGCCCCTCGAGCTTGACCCCGGAAATGCATTTAATTTTGTAATGCTAACAACTCATGTAGAGTTGTGACGCGCTCGATTTTGCCGAGAGTACAAAAAAAGTGATTGTGTGTTTGAATATGACCTAATAGACATGTTTTAGCGAAAAACGATGGTTCCTCTCCATGGGCACAAGACAAGTTAAGGTCCGGCAGCCTCGGAGCCCCTCGAGCTTGACCCCGGAAATGCATTTAATTTTGTAATGCTAACAACTCATGTAGAGTTGTGACGCGCTCGATTTTGCCGAGAGTACAAAAAAAGTGATTTTGTGTTTGAATATGACCTAATAGGCACGTTTTAGCGAACACCGATGGTTCCTCTCCATGGGCACAAGACAAGTTAAGGTCCGGCAGCCTCAAAGCCCCTCGAGCTTAACCCCGGAAATCCATTTGATTTTGTAGTGCTAACAACTCATGTAGAGTTGTGACGCGCCCGATTTTGCCGAGAGTACAAAAAAAGTGATTGTGTGTTTGAATATGACCTAATAGGCACGTTTTAGCGAAAACCGATGGTTCCTCTCCATGGGCACAGGACAAGTTAAGGTCCGGCAGCCTCGGAGCCCCTCGAGCTTGACCCCGGAAATCCATTTGATTTTGTAATGCTAACAACTCATGTAGAGTTGTGACGCGCCCGATTTTGCCGAGAGTACAAAAAAAGTGATTGTGTGTTTGAATATGACCTAATAGGCACGTTTTAGCAAAAACCGATGGTTCCTCTCCATGGGCACAGGACAAGTTAAGGTCCGGCAGCCTCGGAGCCCCTCGAGCTTGACCCCGGAAATCCATTTGATTTTGTAATGCTAACAACTGATGTAGAGTTGTGACGCGCCCGATTTTGCCGAGAGTACAAAAAAGTGATTGTGTGTTTGAATATGACCTAATAGGCACGTTTTAGCGAAAACCGATGTTTCCTCTCCATGGGCACAAGACAAGTTAAGGTACGACAGCCTCGGAGGCCCTCGAGCTTGACCCCGAAAATTCATTTGATTTTGTAATGCTAACAACTCATATAGAGTTGTAACGCGCCCGATTTTGCCGAGAATACAAAAAAGGTGATTGTGTGTTTGGATATGACCTAATAGGCACGTTTTAGAAATAATCGATGGTTCCTCTCCATGGGCACATGACAAGTTAAGGTTCGGCAGCCTCGGAGCCCCTCGAGCTTGACCCCGGAAATCCATTTGATTTTGTAATGCTAATAACTCATGTAGAGTTGTGACGCGTCCGATTTTGCCAGAGTACAAGAAAAGAGATTGTGTGTTTGAATATGACCTAATAGGCACGTTTTAGCGAAAATCGATGGTTCCACTCCATGGGCACAAGAAAGGTTAAGGTCCGGCATCCTCGGAGCCCCTCGAGCTTAACCCCGGAAATCCATTTGATTTTTTAATACTAACAACGCATGTAGAGTTGTGACGCGCCTGATTTTGCCGAGAGTACAAAAAAAGTGATTGTGTGTTTAAATATGACCTAATAGTCACGTTTTAGCAAAAACTGATGGTTCCTCTCCATGGGCACAGGACAAGTTAAGGTCCGGCAACCTCGGAGCCCCTCGAGCT
>AWOL01S0014211.1:0-19912 GCA_000715115.1 Nicotiana otophora
TGGTGGCCAACTGCAATACTCAAAGTAAGAAAATATTTATTGTCTAATTATGATCATTAAAAACTGGCGCTAGCGAGACAAAGAAACAAATAATGGAGGCAAAATGGGTTTGGTTCAAATCCTTCAAAAAAAGAAACAACATAAGTTTCTAGACTCCCAAGTTATTTGAATTCATTTACCTGAAACAATTACAACGAGAATGAAAAATAACAGTTTCTTACATAAAGCTTTTGGTGTTGAGACTCAAAATCACCAATTTCTTTGTTTCTCAAATCTCGAGTGATTAATTAGCCATGGAAAAAAGGAGTAGGTGTCGCCAAAAGGTTGATATGATGAAGATGCAGAACGAGAGTAATTTGCAAGTGACTTTCTCTAAGCATCGTGCTGGTCTCTTCAAGAAGGCTAGTGAACTTTGTACACTATGCGGTGCTGAAGTCGCCCTTGTGATATTTTCGTGTCAAGACCCAAAATTCCACTATAGGCGTCGTGATGCCACTTAGTCTCTAAAACTAGGTAAGCCGATTATAATAACAATTCAAGCCATTTTTTTAAACATACAATTTAATACAAGTGTCGAAACCAAAAGCGGAAACAAATATTAACAACCTCCCAAGACTGGTAATACTGAGTCACAAACTCTAACTGAGTACATGCAGTGATCCCAAGGATCGAATATACAATACTGTTCGAATAAGAGTGGACACTACAATAAAAATGAAAAGACTCCAAGGGACTGCGACAACCAAACAACCCTACCTTGAATCCTTGCGATCACACTCTAATCTCTGCCCGAATCCGATATCTCCAATACCTGGCTCTGCATAAAAACGTGCAGAAGTGTAGTATGAGTACACCATAGTCGGTACCCAGTAAGTATCAAGACTAACCTCGGTGGAGTAGTGACGAGGTACAGTCAAGACACTCACTAGTCAAATAACCTGTGCAATATAGTAGTAGATAATAGTACTGGAAAACAACTAGCAGTGATAGCAGCAAAAATCACCCAGTGATATAAACAGTAAGGCAACAATAACAACATAATTATTACTCAAACGAATAAGGAACACAAGTATAACCAATTAAATAAGTCCTTCAAATATAAATCTTTCACATATAATTCTTTCGAATAAATATTTTCCGAAGATATTTCTTTCAAATAAAAGTCACTCTGTGACGTCTCATTTAATAATTATAAACACACGGGTCTCAGTCCATTTTTATATTTTCGTAACACGGGTCGCAGCCCATTTTCATATTTCCACAGCACCTCGTGCCCATATTTCTATCAAAACCGCATGAACAACTCACGTGCCAATAATAAAAACATCATATTTTCCACGGCACCTCGTGCCCACATTTCATATCTGTTGCGGCGTGCAACCCGATCCCATATAAACTTAATCATACATGCTGCGGCGTGCAACCCGATCCCATATAATATAATCTGCCCGACAATTGCCACAGGCTCACGATTTCAACATAGATCAGACTATTATCAAGTTTACCGAAATAACACGACAAGTTACATAAGATATAAGAATAAACACAAGGAAAATCACAAAATCACATGAAAATTACCAACGCAATAACCCCATATCATCACATAAAAATTACCAACACAATAACCCCACACCATCACATATCATCCCTGACAATAGACACCTTATCACTCCTATAATAGCCTCCCTTATCCCTCCCTGACAATATCAATAGCCACCCTTATTGCTTCAATAGCCACCCTTATAGCTCCTATAGCCATGCTTATCACTCCTTATAATAGCCACCCTTATCACTCCACTCAGACAATATCCAAATACACATAACCACAGTGAAATGCCACCCTTATACCCACATAATATCAACAGTGGATTGCCACCCTTATACCCTCATAATAATAACTCAAATCACACAACAATACATGAACTATTATTACGGCAACACAACACAATCAATTCATGTTACAATTTGCCCAATGCCCACAACAATTCCAAAGATATAACAAATAAATAAATTTCTCAACAACTAGCCCAAGTCTCCATACAACGTATATAAAACCTCAAAACAACAACAGAGATGGAAAAGTAACTCAGCTTAGGACAACACCTTCATTAATCTAAATTTTTAATATATATAAATTAATGCCTCATTTTAAACTTATTTAATAATCATTTTCAGATAAGGATTCCATATTGAATTTAATTCCAAGAAAAGTATCAAATCAACAACACATGGAATTCACATAAAAGTCCAAGTAACAATAACACCAAATTATCATATAAAATACAAATTCGACAAACAAGAAATGGGGCATGACAATTCAAGGATTTACTAAGTTCCAATAATTTTTCAATTTAATACATAAGGGCGTCTACGAATTTCAACCGATATAATTTTCACATATAAACCAAGTACGTACTCGTCACCTTGCGTACACGGCTTTCAATCACACAATTAACACATAAGAATCAATGCCTAAGAGGTAATTTCCCCCACTCAAGATTAGGCAAGATACTTACCTTTTTGAAGTTATGTCGATATTCCAAAATAGTCGCCTTTCTTGAATTAATACTCCGGACAGCTCAAATCTATTCAAATTTGTCACGACCCAAAATCTAACTAGTTGTGATGGCACCTAACCTAACATGCTAGGCAAGCCAGTTTACCACTAACTAATTCCAATAACAATCAATAAAGCAAATAAGTAAAGAAATTATCTGAATCTAATACAATTACCAAGAATTCGTAGTACAAATCATGAGCTTCTAAGAATAGAGTTTACAAAGTTGAAATGGAACAAATACATAGTCTATTTGAAAAGTACATAAACAAAGTTTAATGGATCTAAAGCTACCACGAACAAGAGGCAGCTACAACCGGGACGCAAGTACATCTTCAATCCAGCTCCCATCGAACACAGCAATATCAGCAGTCGATACATGCATGCAAGGTGCAGAAGTGTAGTATGAGTACAACTGACCCCATGTACTCAATAAGTAACGAACCTACCCTTAGGTTGAAAGTAGTGACGAGCTAACATGAAGGTCGGGTCAAACACCAATATTCCACAACTCAACATAACAACATAGTACAAGTAATAAAAGAGGTATCTCGGAAATAAAATGCTCAGTTCGTTCACAGTTCCAGAAAATAGTCATGCTTTTCAAGTATCTTAGTGAAACCCAAATCTTTTACCGAAAATGCCAAAAATACGAGTAAGTTTGAAAACTGTAATTTTTCCAAATATCCTTACCACAATAAATAAAATATTTCATTTTCTTTCCAGATAGTAAGTGTAAAATACCTCTTTATGCCCACATATCAATGTGTGTAAAAAGTCATGAATGACGTGATACTGTACAACATGAGAAAAAAATGCATCTATATGCATGTATGTCATGTGTGCATGGCAATGCCATGTATCTCAGAGATGAATCATGTACTCACACTCTCAGAGTACTCAATCTCATTGTCTCGCATCCTCTCTAAGTATGCTCAATGCTTCGCACACTCAATCACTCAGCGCTGTACAATACCCGCTGCGGCGTGCAGCCCGATCCACATATATATAGTCGACTGCGCTCACTGGGGGTGTGCAGACTCCGGAAGGGCTCATACAACCCAAGCGCTATAATCCGCATGGACAACTCACGTGCTGCACGGACAACGCACGTGCTGCACGGACAACTCGTGTTCCATAATATCAATATCTGGATCTGCACAGACAACTCACGTGCTATAGTATCAGTATCTTAATCCGCACATAGAACTCATATGCTACACGGATAACTCACGTGCTATAGTATAAATATCCTCACAACAGGCCCCCCGGCCTCACTCAGTCATCAATCTCTCCAGTCTCACTCACGAGCTCACAATGTCATAAAACTAGACCGGCATTAATGATATGATATATCAATAAATAAGAACTGAGACTGAGATATGATATGAATGCATGAATATGATTGAGTACGAAATATCAATAAAATCAGTGAGATGATAGTAAGAAACGACCACTATGGGTCCAAACAGTATTAGCATAATGCCTAAACATGATATCTAGCATGATTGACAGCTCAATTACTTTATCACACGGTGAAAACACGGATATCAACAAAATAGGACCACTATACAGTACCATAGAAATAACAGAGTCCCAATTTACATGGTGCACACCCACACGCCCATCACATAGCATGTGAGTCACCTCAATACCAATCACATAACACATATTACGGGGTTTCATACCCTCAACACTAAAATTAGAAGAGTTACTTACCTCGAACAAGCCAATACCAAATACCGAGCAAGACAAGCGATGCTCCAAAGATGCCATCACGTGCGTAGCGACCTCCGAACGGCTCAAAACTAGCCAAACGCAACTCAAATACATCAAATACAGCCCAAGTAAACAATTCCAAATGATAAAGATCGATTCCTCAATCAAAACTTAAACCGGCCAAAAATCACACACGGGCCCACGCCTCAGAACCCTAAAAAACTCACAAAATCTGACAACCCATTCAATTATGAGTTCAACTATACTAGTTTCACTCAATCCGACTCCAAATCGATGTTCAGTACTCAAAAATTCATATTATGAAACGTTAGGCCGAAACCCCCAATTTCCTCTTTGACATTCATCAACCAAAAGCTAAAATCGAATATAGATTCATGGAATATAACCAAAATCGAGTAGAGAACACTTACCCCAATTCATATGGTAAACATTACTGCAAATATCGCCTCAATCAGAGCATGAAAATGTAAAAATGAATCCAAAATCGCGAGCCCTTGTATATAACTTTCTGCCCAGCACATCGGCATTTGCAGAAAATTCGTCGCACCTGCGACCACCGCTTTTGCGGAAACACTTTGCACCTGCGCTGCCTAGCTTCCTCACCATTTCTGCTTCTGCGACTCCCTGCCTGCATCTGCACCATCGCAGGTGCGGAAATCCCATCGCACATGTGACCTCTGCTGACACCCTCTAACTACGCACGTGCGCTCGAGCTACTGCACCTATGGCATCGCATATGCGCCCAAATATCCGCTTCTGCGGTCTTCCTTGCCCAGCACTATTCTCGCATCTGTGACACCTTTGTCACTTCTGCGGCCATCGCACCTGCACAAACCAACCGTAGGTGCGAACATACCAAAACCAACAGCCTTCAGCTTTGCACATGAAGTGAAAATGATCCGAACCTCGTCTAAAACACATCCGGGCCACTCGGGACCCCGTCCGAATATACCAACAAGTCCAATAACATAACATGGACCTACTCAAGGCCTCAACTCATGCATAACAACATCGAAATGACGAATCAGATTTCTAATCTAAATCTATGGACTTTGAACTATCAAATTCAATAACTCGTGCCGAAATATAGCAAATCAATCTGGAATGACTTCAAATTTTGCGCACAAGTCCCAAATAACATAACGAAGCTATTCCAATTCCAGGAATCACACTCCGAATCCGATATCAAAAAGTCCACTCCCGCTCACACTTTTCAAAATTTTAACTTTTGCCATTTCATGCCAAATTCCACTGCCGACCTCCAAATCACAATCTCGATGCGCTCCTAAGTCCAAAATCACCCAACGAATCTACTGGAACCACCAAAATTAAAATCTGAGGTCAAATGCTAAAAAGTCAAACTTGGTCAACTCTTTCAAATTTAAAGCTTCCTAGTTGAGAATCATTCTTCCAAATCAGTCCCAAATAACCTAAAACCCAAAACCGATGATTTACATAAGTTGTAATACATCATACAGAGCTACTCATGCCCGTAAACTACCGAGCGAAGTGCAAATGCTCAAAACGATCGGTCAGGTCGTTACATCCTCCCCCAATTAAACATACGTTCGTCCTCGAACGTGTCTAGAGTTGTTCTCAAAGCCATCAAACCGATGTGTAACCTTACCATGCACATACCCGGGGGTGACCCCACGTCACCTTATCCCATACAGGCCCAACAACATAACATAACAGAAATTTCTCAATTCAACCTAGTCCACAAGCCTTCGAATCCAATTTCCACATCCGGAATTTCTTATAAGATCTGAATCCTGCAACCTACACACTGTATAAGTATGAACAAGCTATACCAAAAGCCATAACCATAACTCAAATACTCAAAACTCAAATAACACATAGCTCAAATGCTCGAAGCAATAATTTCTAATCACAGTAGTTGCTCAAAACAACTCAATGCCGGTAATAAACCTCATATCAAACAAGACTTCATTCAAAAACAACTTTCGTGCACTACCAATGATGGAAGAAACATTCAGAACTCATATCCATTCATCAGTTCAACAAGTCATGGTACTCCGTCTCCTTTGACAAGAACTATAGCAAATTTCTAAGCCAACTTTCGATATTATCCTTCCAACTGTGTTGTAATCAATTCTGATTGTATTCATTTTAGGCCCGACAACTTCATCTTATCAAATACCAGCTACTTTACTGACATGCCACACCAATACTATCTAAAGCCACAACCAGTGCAAGCCCTGTACCAATAAGCAACATTCCAAATGTACTCAATCATGGAAACATGACCCAGACAAGAGAACCGTCCTGCAAGCTCGACGGTTACCACCCCAACGCAATGCTAAGAGCACATCACACACCGTAGAACCATAACACACGAATCTAACACAAGGGATCATATCTTAATATAACTCCGCTGTAATGCGTGACCCCATCTAAACACTGATCCATATGAAATACCTCAGCCATCGCGCTCAAAATCAATAACCACGCGTAATCCAACATCAAGTACTCAAAGTGCACTACCATAACCATGGAGAAACAAATGACACAATGCCACACAAACCTGAAAGAACATAACCAATGCGCAATAAATCATGCATCACCCAAATATCCATCGCGCGCAAATTCCGCCATAAGGCCCCAATAGAACTGCACCGTGTGTGCATACAAGAAACGAATCACAACTTCTCGTAGCATAGAAGAGTAACTCACAGATCATTTCAGAACGCGAATAAGGTCAACAACAACCGAATGGCACATCCCTCAACAGTACCAGTATGGAGACAACCAATCTGGCTCGGTGTAGAATACACATCCTAATTGGGCCTACCAAAGGACTCCCAAATCAGCTCTAGTCACCCACAGATAGATAAATAACCGTCCGAAAGTCCACAATGACTGAATCATAACACATACTATCATCTGGCTAGCTTCATCCACAACTTCACAATCCACAACCATGAAACAATCTGCTCCTGAGAACTCCCAGCCTCCAAATCCATAAAACACACGAATCACCATATCTGATTCTATCTCCACAACCCCAATGTCTAACACATCTCTCATACACGATCATCCTACGAGGAATACTTCTAAAATTCTTCCGTGCCACATAGCAAAATGTGAATATCAGCAGTCGATCAACTAGAAGAGTGCCACAATACCAGCGAAGTATCCATAAATCAAAACACATTGCCCCTTCTAAAATGTATACTCTCATCAAGACATACCAATTAGTAATATCATTTACCTAGTCGTCTGAAACCGTCCATGCTTCCAAATAGATCTGTGATCCCGCTCACATAAATCGCAATCCCACACAACACACCGCATATACCATGCCATCATACAAAATATATGAGAACTTCATAGTCCACTTCGAGTCACAAGAAACTACATACTCAATTAGCCAAGGACCTACCATTTGATTTCATCCAGGAGAAATTCACTATACACCACATGCTCCTCACGCCAACAGGAAATATACCCCTCGAACCTTGGTAAAAACAGTTGAGAACTCTTCGAAACCCATTTGCACATAACCAAGATATCATAACCGAATCTCTCTAACTCAACCTAGCCATGCAGGTTGCCAAGACCCAAGAGCATTACCACGAAATAGCTGTAGAGACTAGACACGTCATAAGTACCCAAAGAACGAATCATACCTATTACTGTGCTAATCCAACCTACTACCACACTGTCCTATTTATCCAAGTCCCTTCCAAATTGCCTTTAAATTGATACTTCTCCTTGCCGGAGCACCACGATCCTTAACCAAAATTCACCACACAAGAGGCCCTAGTATTAAACCACCAGGCCCTAAGGCCCATAAGACATTGACTTCCCTCTTAAGCAGCTCAAAGCACCACAGCCGAGATACCTACTCTCAAGAGACCTTATGTGAACCTAAAACTGTTTCATTCACCTTCTTGATACTAAAATGCATAATCCACAATGATATAAAAATGCCACAAGTCTCGACACCATCCTATGCAATATCAGATCCTAGCCATATACCAATCCGAAATTCTCAATTTCTACATATAAATCTTGAATCCATTAGAACCATTCTCGAGAGTCATCCACTCTACTCAAATCTCAATTGAACCGACCAAACGTACCGAACAACCTGTGCCCTATAATATACCAACACCCAAGGGAGTAGTCCACACTCCTAAGTAATCGAGAAAATTCCTACTCCATGTACCCTACATCCTTCGCAAATAACCACTTAATTATTTTATGATTCCCATATACCCATAGAGCATAATACAACCTGTTTCCAGCAATTCCTTTACCCGAGTCATCCTCGATCTCAACCTCTGCAAGTCATAACAGATTCACCAGTATACCCCGAATCGAAACCAATACGACACATAACCATGCAAACAACTCGTCAATAGCAGACTCCCCCACTTAGCTCAAAGCCATAGAACAAAATAGTCGATAATATCATGATACCCATTCTCTATTACTGCCAGAATCCCGAACTGAAATTCAACTAAATCCTTCACAAGCCCATGTAAACAACCATATAATACCTCAAATCGTCTGCAAATCTCGCATTCACCCTTATAATAGTCAAGCCAACTCCCACAAACAATCCAAACTCAAATTGCAACATATATCATTCACTGGTAAAAAGAACTTTCTACAAAATATCATAAGGACCACACAACCTAAGGACACCTCACAGGAGATAACCCGCTGATGTCGCCCAAACTCACACCACAAATATAGGTAGTGAGGCGGTCAAAGCAGTAATAAAATCCAATGCAAGTCGGGGTCGAATCCTCAGGGAGTTAGAATTGGATTAGGTATATATTTAGTGTAATTGTACAATATGCCTTAGATTACACTTCCACATTCTTGTTTGTTGTTTCTACTTCTACTTTAAAGTATTGATTGCAATTATAAAACTAGGAGACAATATTTTTGGTTTTGGTTGTTTTCAAAATGATAAAAGATCTAGGATCGTGACTTCCACTTAGGTGGCTACCTAATAGGTTGAAAACTCTAGGACAAGCCTGATTGGTCGGGGTTGTAATATAGTAGTCACACGCAATTACCCACTCTATACCTCTCAGTAGTTTGAGTGGTATTGCCCAATTTGGCTTTCTCAATTCCAAATGGGTATTGGACAAAACAAGTGATAAATGCTCAAGTCGGGTCTTACTATCTCTAGATTCAACCCTTTAATTGGGGCTATCAATTTCTTGAGTTCACCCCAATTTCTTGTTAGCCAAGTTTTCCTAGACTTAGTCTCTCTTTCTCAAGTAGAGACTAAGTCAATTAGGCATGAATCAATGTTTGCAACTATTAATTCCTGAATTCAAGCAAGAACTAGGCTACATATCACTAAACCAATTACAAACAAATCCTAAATCAAACACCCATTAAATACCCACACTACGGTTGGGCCACAACCCTAGCTAAAAATTTATCTACTCATGAAAAATGAAGAAATACAAGAAGAAATTAAGATAGAATGCATAATAATTGGTTAGGGAAAGAAAATCTAATGTTTAGAAGCTAATCTAGTACAGTAGTACTCAAAACAGTGAAGAAAAATGGCTGAGGTTCTATCCCAAAAAAAAACTTACCCTAAAAATGACAAAAATTTCTATTTATACTAAGCTTAAAATATCTTACAAAAATGCCCCGGTGGAGGTTCTGCGGCCGCATAATTATGTGTGTGGTCCGCACAATGAGACTTGGCTTGACAATTTCCAGTTCTGCGGCCGCACAATTCTGGATTGCGGCCGCACTCTTTCAACTACTGCGGACCACACATTAGTGAGTGCGGCTGCACTCTTGCTTCTGCGGCCGCACAATTATAGTGTGGCCCGCACTCCTTGATCTTATGCTCTAGTTGTGTGAGACTTCTGCAGACCGCATAAAAATGAGTGTGGCCACACTCTTGATTATGCGGCCGCATAAAAATGGTACGGTCCGCATAAAAATGGTGCGGTTCGCATTTATTCTTGAACTTGAAATCCCATCTCTCTGATCTTTGTCTTCTGCGGCCGTACCAGAATTGTGCGGTCGGCACTTTACATGTCATTTCTTGTCAGAGGTTTTCCTCATTATCTGCGGCCGCACTCAATATTGTGCGGTCCGCACAGTGCCCTTTTAGCCTTGTTTTTGTCCTTCTCCAATATTACTCCTTCTTGAGTTGATTTGCATTTCATTAGCTCATATTCTAACACTCCGGCAAGCAAGCATAGTTCATTTGATTTCAGGAATACCTTTAAGAAATTTTGAGTTAAAACGCAAGTAAAAGAGTGCAAATAAGCAGGCAAAATCCCTACTTATCAACTCCCCAAAACATCAGCTTTTGCTTGTCCTCAAGCAATTAAGGCAATTCCCCCTGCACTAGAAACATGGCTATTTCAACTCGCCTAAGGTGAATCAATTACACATCAATTGGGAACATCAATTACCCACAACATGAATGAAGTATCAACAATTCCATGATTTGACTTTTTGAGTACCATAGTTCTAATATGACACTAGAGCATCAAGAGTTTACTTTATTCATCAAGTAAGCTCGCTCTTTCATGTAGGTCAATTTGGATCCCAAACTCCTCCTCCTTTACTCTCTGTTAGCAAATCTCACTTTAGAATGCAACACTCAATTCAAGGATAGTGAAAAGTTCGCTCATATCTCTCAAACAAAATGTTACAAGTACGGCTTTAAGTACCAATATGCTTGCCCTTCATGTAAATCACCACTAATGCAATGTCACTCAACTTGAAATCACTTAGGGCTTTTTCGGGATGTAATGAAGTCTTTTTGGATCATGGTGGGACTTGATGGATTAGAATGGGTTCATCTTTCCTTAAGCACTCCATTTTCTCTTTTTGGCTCATACTTTGTCGACACTTTGAGTCAATTTCTTTTTCCTCGAGGGAACTAGAGAGATGTAATGTCACTCTTTCTTGATCATGACACTCATTTTTCTCCTTTTCTATTTATTCCATGCCTTTAATCTTTGCTTTTATTTGAATCCCTTCAACGTTTTACTTTATTCACTTTCTTTTTGGCATTTCTTTTGTTCTTTATTTATTTTCTTTGCCTTCCCTTTTCTTCATTTCTTTCTCTTCTTTGTACCTTTATATCACTTTCAAACTCCTTGTCTCTCCCTCCAAACTTATGTTTTTGCCAATTGTTTGTCAAGAATGATAAGGAAAGATCGGGTGCCAAGAGAGGGTCATTACCAAACGGATAAAGGCTTGTAACGTGGTTATTGAAAGAAAAAGGGTTTAGGCTCAAATGGGTTGACTAGGGATATCACAATGGTAGGCTATGGAAGATTTCAAATTTCAAATTGGACCAAGGAGAGCCTACAGTCATTTCTTAAGCCAAGCTACACTTAGAATTTCGCCTAGAAAACTATTCGGGGCAAGTTCTAGACTATTAGCACGGGTACTTCGAGTTGCAATTCAATACCTCACCTCTCACGCTGATGGATTGCTAAAGAGAATGGAGTCGAGGGTCCACAATAACCCTAGTTGAGATTGAGAATCACAAATGGCTCGACTAAACCACTCGATGACAGCCTAAGTCAACACAAGAGCAAAAAGATCACAACTAGAGCTAATTTCTGCCAACAACTTGTTTTTAACCATAAGGTCGTGGGTAAATGTGTTGGTACCAAGTGAAGTATGTTAGAGACCCTTTTATTCATTACTACTATTGTTTTCCTGAACATAAAAGAAAACGGACTCAATCCTTTAAGAAGGTTGTCACGCCATATATCGTTGGGAAGAGCCACCCGATTCACATAAAATCCACCTTTGGAAAGAACCGTGGCATTAAGAAAACCAAAGGTTTATTGTTCCCTCAAACGTAAAAAGAATCTAATAAATCAAAAAGAAGTTACTAAAATAAATAAGAAGTTATACTACTAAGAAAGACAAACTAAAGAAGCTAAACTAAGAAAAGTAAGGCAAATGAATATANTAAAAGAAAACGGACTCAATCCTTTAAGAAGGTTGTCACGCCATATATCGTTGGGAAGAGCCACCCGATTCACATAAAATCCACCTTTGGAAAGAACCGTGGCATTAAGAAAACCAAAGGTTTATTGTTCCCTCAAACGTAAAAAGAATCTAATAAATCAAAAAGAAGTTACTAAAATAAATAAGAAGTTATACTACTAAGAAAGACAAACTAAAGAAGCTAAACTAAGAAAAGTAAGGCAAACGAATATACAAACCGAGGGGAAAATGACTATAAACATCAAGGGAAAGGGAAGAATATATACATAACCAAAGCGAAAATAAAGATAAAAGAAAAATAGTATAAGATTTATTACAAACCAAATGTCAATGTCAAATCAATCAAAATAGACCACCGCCCAAATACAAATGAGCATTGTCCCTAATGCTTATCAAAAATAAGAACAAGAAGGGGTAGAGAGTGAAGAGAAATCCCTATGTGGTCTCAGTCTGCATGGCATCCTCAGCACCCTCGGTCTTCTCTAGCTATATCTCATCATCACCTAGCTGAGGGACAACAGGGTTGCTAAGCATCTGTATTATCTCCTCAGCGGTGTAGGCAGTCACAACCGGCTCCTCATACTGGCCGGCTGCTGCCTCTGGCGCCTCGGGTACTGCTTGTGCAGCCTGTGCTGTTGGAACTGCTGGTGCTGTCTCTATGAGTAAATCCAGTGGTAGATCTCTGGCAGATGTAACCTTGGTAACTGTTGTTTTCAACTTATCCACCGACTTCTTCGAAGCTTGAGACTTCCGCATTTTCTTTACTTGCTTGCCCAACTCCTCAATGACATCCCCATGTGCCACTAGAGTCTCCATAATGGTCTTCTAGTTGTCTAGAATCTTCTTCAATGTTTCCTCCCCTGACAAATGTAGCTGTGGTGCAGCCTGGGCGGAATACTATGCTGCAACAATACTGGATATGTCAGACAACTTTGAAGTAGCTCCCTGCATCCAGTTGTTGAGACTTGCCAATGTCTGGGAGACTCGCAGCGCAGTCAGTGGATAAGTAGATGAAGCTGGCAATGATAATGGAGCTGACGGTCTAGAAGAAGAAGGTGGTGGAATGTCTGCTATCCCGGCGGAAGGTCCGGCTGCTGTGGAAGACATAGCATTTGTGGAAGGCTCAGCAGCTAAATCAGTAACTACTACCGTTGGCTCCTTAGACTGACCAACGGAGGTAGTTGCCTTACTCTTGATCTTCGGGTTGTTAGAACCCTCTAGGTGGTACTATGATAAAGGCTTATTGGCCTTTACCTTAGTATCATACTGTCTCGGCTCCACTTTTTGATCATTGAAGTACTTTGTGAGGAATTTCGTGTAAGGCTAGGATATCTCATCCTTCTGGACAACCAGCGTGATGTTGGTTGAAATTATAGCACCAACATTGATCCTGTACACAGCCATAATTGAAGCCACCGGGACTGCTCGGGGAAGTGGGAGGTTGTTCTCATTCAAGTACGGGTCAATGCGACTACACACGAAAGTCTGCCACCCTTTAGCTTCAAAGTTTATAGTGGCCCAGACTATGGGAACCCCTGCTGTGAGCCATGGAGGTGGTGGTCTTCTAGCAGCCAAAATCGCAGCCAGCCACGGGCGAGCTGCATCATCCATAGCTAACTTCTCAAGATACTGAACATCTTCCACTTCCTCAAACCCTACATACTTGTTCAAGGAGCCGGCATCAAACTTGATTTTCAGATTCTGCACTTTTGTTATCTTGATGCCCTTCTTGATGTGAGCCACGTTTGCGTAAAATTCTTTGACAAGTGCTCATTTGCATCTAGGACACTTTGGTTGAAGCACTTCCAACCCTTGCGCTCGTTGAACTATCTAAGGGCATTTCAATTATGAATATCCAAATTCTTGAGTAAGAACTGTCGCTCAAGTGTGAGCGATCTCTGGGGCCATAATTCCCAGAACATGTTGAAGGCTGTCAAGCTCACGAATCTTTCCACCCACATCTTCTTCTTATTTGTCCTCTCAAGACCACCCACTTGAGTGTCTCCCCCTCTACCGTCATCCGGGACGTCATCATCATCATCAACATTGATTGGTGCCGCCGGGGCATGTGAGGAAGAGGGCTTAGAATCATGGATACCCTCTTTGCAATCTTTAGAAGAACTAGCAGCGGAATATGATTCATCAACCAAGTGGAAACTTCCTTAGACGGGAGACACTCTCTGGTGTCTGATGATTCAGGGACTCTTTTGGCCGTAGCCGTCTTGCTTATCACTCTCTGGATGGCTAGTGGTAGGTAACTCTTGCTTCGTCCTTGGTCTTGGGAGGGTTCTGCCCTCCCTTTTGATGAATCTCCTCTACTACGTGATTTAACCATTGTCTGCAATTATAACAATAAGAATCAATTAGAGTTCAGGTTCATAGGACTCAAATACATTCATGACAGTTGCAGGCCAGTTGTGGATAAAAAGTCTCAGGAGAGGTAGTGCGAACTGCACAAAAGTGAGTGCGGCCGCAGACTTCCAAGTGCAGACTGGACAAAAGTGAGTGCGGCCACAAACTGCCAAGTACGGACCGCACAAAAGTTAGTGCGGCTGCATAATCAAAAGTGCGGACCGCACAATTTTGAGTGCGGCCGCACAACCCCAGGTTCAGACTACTGGGTCTCTCATCATTTAATAGTGCGGATCGCAAAATTTTGACAGCGGACCGCACAATTTCACTGCGGACCACATATTTTTGAGTGCGTTCTGCACAATTCAAGCATACAGATGCCCTAACTTAGAGACTGTGTATTGTACGAAAGTGTGTGCGGCCGCACAATTTTGATTAACATGGCACTGCTTTACGATTCATAAAAGTATTGCAAGAATTAGACATGGGCCTAAAGATTAAGCATGATTAGCTATTTACCCAAGCCCCAATTAACAATTATGAAGCTACCTACATGATTTTGAGAAAAGATGACTAACTATTGACATTGTTAGGCATGAAATTATCCCTAGACAAAAGAACAAAACTAAGAGAAGATGAAAAATCTAAAGATGAAATGAACATACCAGTAATGAAGGGTGCATGTAAGAATCTACGGAGATGAAATGCTTGAAGTTTGATAACTAGTGGGGGATGCACTGTGTTTGCTTAGGGCTTGAGAGTTCAAAGATTGTAAAGTGTGAATAATATTGAAAAGCCCTATTTATAGGTTGACCCGTCGGGCCCAGAACTTACCTGAGTGTGGCCGCACAATTTTGAGTGCGGTGCGCACTCTTTACCTGATCCTTTGAAGAAATTTCGTGGTCCGCACAAAAGTGAGTGTAGCCACAGAATTTGTGCGGACCGCACAATTTTGTGTGCGGCCACAAATTGTTAAGAAATTTTGACAGGCCAAACTTCAGAGAACATGCATTTTTGGTCTTCCAGTTATGCGACCGCACAAAGAATTATGCGGCCACAGAGTGATAGTGCGGTCCGCATAATTTTGGTGCGGTCTGAACTTTTGTGACACATAGCCAATTTTTCTTCCTTATTCTCTGCAATGCACACCCATTCCTACATATACTTCAAAACTAGTTAGCACAAAACAAAGCATATCTAACAAAGGAGAAAGAGAAAAAGAAAAAGACACATGGGTTGCCTCCCAAGAAAAGCATGATTTAATATCGCGGCATGACACAAATTACCAATCATTTGAAATGAAGGACCGCCACAATGTGGCCATCATCAACCTTTCCAAGATAATGTTTAACTTGGTGCCCATTGACTCTAAACACCTCGTTATTCTTATTTTTCAAATCTAGAGCACCAAAGGGGGTTACATTCACCACTTCAAAGGGGCCACAACATTTTGATTACAACTTGCCCGGAAACATCCGTAACTGGGAATTGAACAATAGCACAAGATCACCCTCTTTGTTGTGGATGTACTTGTCATGGAGGTACTTCATCTTCTTCTTGTAAAGGGACGAGCTTGTGTAGGAATGATACCTAAGTTCATCAAGCTCATTCAATTGTGATACCCTTAGATTTGCCGCGACATCCCATTCAAGGTTTAACTTCTTCAAAGCCCCATGGCCTTATGCTCCAATTCTACCGGAAGATGGCATGCCCTCCCGAACACTAACCAGTATGGAGACATCCTGATCGGTGTTTTGTAGGACGTTATATAAGCCCAAAGAGCATCATCAAGATTTCTTGACCAATCCATCCGGTTGGCATTGACTGTCTTTGACAAAATTCTCTTTATCTCCCAGTTGAAGACTTCAAATTGTCCGCTTGCTTAAGGATAGTAGGGGGTTGATACTTTGTGAGTGACACCATACTTTGTGAGTAAGGTATCAAAAGCTTTGTTGCAAAAATGCGAACCCCCATCACTAATAATGGCTCTTGGGGTACCAAACCTCGTGAAGATGTTCTTTTTCAAGAATGCCACCACACTTCTTACTTCATTGTTAGGTAAAGCAATGACCTCAACCCATTTAGATACATAATACACCGCAACTAGAATGCAGGTGTTCTCACAAGAGCTAACAAACGGATCCATAAAATCAATACCCCACATATAAAAAATATCTATCTCCAAAATGGTGGTGAGAGGCATTTCATTCTTCTTTGAGATCCCACCGGCTCTTTGGCATTCATCACGCCGCTTGACAAGCTCACTAGCATCCTTGTAGAGAGTATGCCAATAGAATCCACAACTCAAAACTTTTGCCGCCATTCTTTCTCCACCATACGATGAAGAGTGGCAAGCCTCAAGAATACTCATTTGTTCTTCCTCCGGCGCACATCATCGGATCACACCAGTGGTACATATCCGGAACAGATACGGCTCATCCCAATAATAGTCAAGGTAATACTGTTTGAGCTTCTTCCTTTGGTTTAAAGAGAACTCATTCGGTACAATGCCACTCACAAGATAATTGGCAAAGTCGGCGTACCATGGCATCCCTGTCATAGAAATGTCTAGGAGTTGCTCGTCGGGAAATGAATCATTTATCTCAAGGCCATCATGTGGCCTCCCCTCCTCCTGCAATCGGGACAAGTGGTCTGCCACTTGATTCTCACTGCCTTTGCGGTCTTGAATCTCTAGATCAAACTTTTTCAATAGAAGCACCCACCGCATCAACCTTGCCTTAGAATCGTTCTTGCTCATCAAATACCGAAGCGCCACATGGTCGGTGTGAATAATCACCTTAATACCCATCAAGTACGGATGAAACTTCTCCATAGCAAAGGCAATAGCAAGGAGCTCTTTTTCGGTCACTATGTAGTTGACTTGGGCAACATTCATGGTCTTGCTTGAATAATAGACCGGATGGAAGAATTTGTCGATACGTTTCCCCAACACCGCTCCAACCGCCACATCACTTGCGTCACACATGATCTCAAAAGGCAAGCTCCAATTCGGTGAGGTAATAATAGGAGTAGTGGTCAACTTGAACTTAAGCAACTCGAATGCCTTCATGCAATCTTCATTGAAATGGAATTTCGCATCCTTCTCCAAAGGTTTACACAAAGGGTTCACCACCTTAGAAAAATCCTTGATGAATCGGCGATAGAACCCCGCATGACCCAAAAATCTCCTCACTTCCTTCACTAATGTAGGGGGAGGAGTTTGGAGATCACTTCAACTTTGGCCTTATCAACCTCAATACCATACTTTGAAATCTTGTGACCGAGGACAATGCCTTCCTGACCATGAAGTGACATTTCTCCCAATTCAAAACCAAGTTAGTGTCCTCACATCTTGCCAATACCTTGTTCAAGCAATCATCAAAAGAATTCCCAACGACGGAGAAATCATCCATGAAGACCTCAAGAATATCTTTCACGATATCGGTGAAAAATAGCCATCATACACCATTGAAAAGTCGCTGGTGCATTACATAACCCAAATGGCATCCCCAAGAATGCAAAGGTACCATATGGACAATTGAAAGAGGTCTTCTCTTGGTCCTCAAGAGCAATAAGAATCTGATTATAGCCGGAGTATTCATCCAGGAAGTAATAAAAAGCACGTCCGGACAACCTATCCGACATTTGATCAAGAAATGGAAGCGAAAAATGATCTTTCTGAGTGACGTTGTTGAGCTTCCTATAGTCCATGCACACTCTCCATCCAGTGACAGTTCTTGTGGGGATAAATTCATTCTTGTCATTAGTTATCATAGTCATGCCCCTTTCTTTGGGACATATTGCACCAGAGAAATCTATGAGCTATTGGAAATGGGGTAAACAACCCTGGCATCCAACCACTTTATGATCTCCTTGTTCACTACCTCTTGCATTGCTTCATTCAATCTTCTTTGATGCTTCACAGAAGATTTGGCATCCTCTTCCAAAATAACCATGTGCATGCAAAAGGCGGGGATTATACCCCGAATATTCGCTAATGTCCAACCTATAGCTTTCTTCCTCTTTTGGAGCACTGCCAAAGTAGAATCTACCTGCACGTTAGTCAAGAAAAAGGAAAGAATAACAGGTAAAGTGGAACAAGGGCCAAGAAACTCATACCTGAGATGTGAAGACAAGGGCTTTAACTCCAAAGTGGGAGGCTCATCGATTGAGAGATTTGTTGGATGAGTCTTCCGGTTCTCAAGATCTAAGGATAATATTTGGGGTTCATAAGTATATGACCCCATTCCTTGCAAAGTATTAACACATTACACAAAGCCTTCCTTCTCATCATCATCATGATTGAGTAACACAACTTCCAAGGTATCCTCAATATTCATCATAGCACTAGCATCATCAACAATTACTTGGGTCACTAAATCCACGAACGAACATACTTCATTGCTATTTGGTTGCCTCATCGATTTGCACATATGGAAAACCACCTTTTCATAACCCACCCGGAAAGTGATCTCACCGACTTCCACATCAACAAGAGCCTTCCCCGTAGAAAGGAAAGGTCCACCCAAGATAATAGGCACCTCGTAGTCAACCTCACAATCAAGGATCACAAAGTCCGCTGGAAGGATGAACTTATCAAGTTAGACTAACACATCTTCAATAATTCCCAATGGCCTCTTCATAGTCCGATCCTCCATTTGCAACCTCATAGATGTGGGTCTTGGTTGCCCAATTCCCAAAGTTTTGAGCACATAATAGGGCATCAAGTTGATACTTTCCCCCAAAGCACATAAAGCTTTGGCAAAGTCGGCGCTCCTAATAGTGCAAGGGATTGTGAACGCACCTGGATCTTCCAATTTCAGAGCCATTGAGTGCACAATAGCAATCACTTGATGTGTCATCTTGATAGTTTCACAATTCATCGACCTCTTCTTGGTGACCAAGTCCTTCATGAACTTAGCATAACGAGGCATTTGTTCCAATGCCGCAACCAATGGTACATTGATAGACAAACTCTTCACCATGCCAATAAATGTTATGAATTGGTTCTCACTATTTTTCTTTGCAAGCCTTTGAGGGTATGGAGGAGGAGGCCTTGGCGCCTTAGCCTCCGGTACTACCGGTTCTGGTATATCACTCACGTGCTCCCTAGACGGGTTCACCTCTTCTTGCATCTCCTCCACATTTTCATCAATATCAATTCTCACTTCATCATTAGCTTGAACCACATTGCTTGGAATTTCATCTTCTTGAACCACCACATCATCATCCACAATTCTTCTTTGATTTGAGGTGGTTGCATCTCTACCTTTT